>JBBPKD010000099.1:0-41106 GCA_038089075.1 Singerocomus inundabilis
TGGCAACCGTCAGTTTGACCTTTCGTGATCAGGGTCGTCAGTGACAAACTCACGACCCATGATGTTCTGCCTAGTGATGTTGTCGAACGGCACGGCACAGTTGTCATACCTACAGGAAGGTCGAGGCCACTGTTTCGCCACAGACAGAACAAACGCACTTGAGATAATCAAAGCCCCAATCCTGGAACAACTTTAGGTCTCTATGAAAACATTAAATGCTCGTTGGCTTAAGAGAGGATGAGACCCACCTTGCTTCGTTTTGATACGACCCAGGGTACAGCTGACAAGTAAACCATCCCGCATCACTGTACTGTTTCTCAAGTGTTAGAGGCAAAATGAAGACAGATGAACTGTGCCTTACAATGCCTGCTTTGCTGCATGGACCTTGACATGGGTACAATAAACCAGAGAGGCTAATAGACTCACAATCCCATTTCATGGATCTGGTCCGTCAATGCTCTCATTCCCGAAGGGAATCTGGCCTTGTCTGCAGCCGCGTCATATTTCCACCTACACCACACGAAAAACAACCTACTCGCGACAATGTCCCCATCCGGACTTCGCTTTTTCTCTGAGTAGCAATCATCAACATTAACATGATCGTAGCCCGCATCCTGAGTTCTGGAAATGAGTATACGCAATGTCACTCTGCGTTGCTGAATACAAACCTCGAGACCGAGGGATTTCATCAGCTTAACTGTGTCAATGACAAGGGTCTCATTGATAGCACACTACCAGAGCAAACATGGAGTTCAGTCACACACTTCGATCAACGGTCACTCACATAATATCCATTCCAGGCTAATGGTGTGGACTGAGCATCCTGTGACCTGCGCAACTTAATGACTTACTATTATACCCCATGACTGGAGGTGGATGTCAGACACCGCGCCTATCACATGGCCGTCGTGCTCACCTGGCAGCTTCCCGATTCTCTCAACCCCGCTCGTGGGATAACCATACTTGACGTGGTAGAAGAAGGCTGACAATCCCAAGATTGCAATGAGGGTGAACCCCACAACGCCCCAGAACGGAACTTTTGATTGTTTTTGTGTCGGCTGTGCCTTTGCTGTGTGTCATGGAACAAGGTCACGGATCAGTCATGCTTTATATCTCTAGAGTTCCCTCCAGGCGAGTGGCAGCGTCCATGAAGTACGCATTCGAGGAAAGTATACCCACCAAGCAAGGGCGTACTCGATGTAGGAGGTACCTGTTCGTCGGTGGATTCTGGCCTCGCAGTCATGGCGGGATGCGTCCACCAGGTAGTGGTAGAAGAGAGAGGAAATGCTCCTCTTTACTGTGGGGAAAACCCCGTATACACATGGGAACCTGCCCTCTACCGAACCATAACTGGACATTACAAAGTGGCATCTTATCAACCCGTCATTTGAACCTGATGCTCCTCCTTTCGTAGGGATCGCTGCACCTTTCAAAATGTCACTAGAAATGACCATAGACTGCCTTTAAATGAATACAAGCACTCGATTGTCTCAAAAGCATCACTGTCTAGTACTACTGGGTTCCGTCCTCGGCTGTGCATTGCGTCTCTGCTTCACCAGCACAGGGTGGCCAAAGACCTGCAGGTTCGTCGCCAGCGTCCTGGAGTAAGAGGGCAGCAACACCATGTGGAGCGACGCCGGTCGCAGTGTAGTTGCGCACAGCGGTACCATTGCTAGTGTGTGCCCAAAGATCCTAGGACGGCACAGTCAACTACTGAAACCGCAAAGGTACGAGTATCAGATCTGATTACATACCCTAACAGCATACTGCCTGCCAGCGCGGATCCATGGGGACTCAGTCAAGTTGAAGAAAAGATCAGCAGGTTCATCAAGCGTATTGATCTATCACCGAAAGTATTAATAAGACTGCAAGTTATAGCACCACACTTACAAGCATGAAGACCGTTCCATTTTCACTCGGACCACTCCAAAATTGGGCAGGAAACGAGGAGTCGTAAGTCCAGTCAGGCTATAACCATGTATATCAACAACGCCTCAGCTGAGTGGAAGTGTGACCCACGTTGATGCCCCAACGGAAAGGCGAAATGCTTGTACCGTACACAGGATCCTGATTGATGGCGATGATCTCGGTATTTTTGAGGATCCCGAGCATCTCCGAGTTAATAGTTGCGAGCTGACACACACTTAATTGAGTACGATTAAGACCATACCCGCATAACTCACGTTGGTACCAATTAGTAGCGGGGCTTTCATGAGCGCCCAAGCCGTAAAATGAGTCTTGGCTTCATCGTAGGTGAGGTCTCCGTTTCCTATTTCAAGCTGATCCTTGTATGAGTAGTCCATGTCAATAGGAGCCAATAGGGATAAGCACCATGTCGGGGTCATTGCGCCCATAGAAGTTGGTAGCTTGCGTGATGAAGGAGGCGCTAATTGACCATTTGAACTCATTTGTCGGTGTGCTATGCAACGAGAAAGCTCACGCATTGATTATCGTTGCGATAGAATCCCAGTAAGGTCCGATGTCGTTGTCAATCTAACCAAGTCATGGCATGGTTATGATATAATCTGCATCTGGCCAGGGTCAGTACTCACCCGCCAACTGTGGGCCATCGAGGCACCCCATCTACATCAGCAGAATCAACTTGTGGACACCAGGGGTTCGATTTGGACTTACAGCCAAACTTGACTCTGAGGGCGCCAACGTCGTAAGCGTAGCGTCGTATACTCGCACGTGTTTCACTTACCCACCCCCATTCGCACAAACTGAACGTGAATGTGGTCCCAGTCTGCTCGGCAACTGTAGACAGTGCATCTGCCATTCGCTGGTACTCTATATATCAAGTCACCATGAAGTGCTAAATCTTGCAGCTAAACGATATACTCACTGCCAATCATACCCTCTTGGATCACATCGTCGAAGGGAACTAGGAGAACATCAATGTCGTGGTGAGGATACAGTGTCGCCTCAATCACTAACTAGCACAGTTATCATACCTGCACAGTAGAGAATCAGAGGCATCCCAAAAGTGATAAAGCATAACAACACCCACTTCAAGTAATCAAAACCCCAAGATTGAAACGTGAAAGCATCTTGTTCCTCGTGCATGAAAGATCCGGGGTATCCTGCACACGTGAACCAGCCTGAATCAGAATACTGTGCAGAGATAAATCAATCAGACATCGTGACTTGACTAGTCAACTTACGATGCCAGCGTAACTGGTTGGACATAGTGAGCATTTTATTTCTAACAAAAAGATTGCTCTGCTCACAATCCCATTGAGTGTAGCTGATCGGTGAGGTTGTTCATATTCGGGAAGCGGATAGGATCTAATGCCAAGGAAACCAGCGGACCAGTTTCATAAGTATTAAACATGGCGTGGCAAACAGACTGACCGGAAAGAACTTGGCCTGTAGAGCTACGGTTCTTGCTTGCCCAGCAATCATCCAAGTTAACGTGATTGTAGCCAACATCCTGAAAAATTATGGGGTGATCTGTGGGGCGATTGGGTCCAAGCAATCTCACCAAAAGACCATAATCTTTCATGTACTGGGCAGTTTGAATTATGAGGGTCTCATTTACATTGCACTAATTTGATATAATGGTGAGCCGAGACGGCGTCATCACGTATAACCCACCTCAAATGTATTCCAGGCTACCGAAGATAGCTGGGTGAGGTTCACCAGTGGCTAAAACCAGACCACCACCTACCGTTGTATCCCATTACTTGGTAGCAGTCAGTTCCACTGCGAGTCACGGTACAGGTCAATGAACTTGCCTGGAAGCTTTCCAACACCATTCTGCAGCGACACAACGAACGACGCGGCAGAGAGAATACCAACAGCGGTTCGCAAGGGCTTGAAAGAGGGTAACATCTCAGAGACGGATGAAATTATTTCATGTAAACGGGCTCAGTGACCTCCTTTTAAGCCCATGGCTGACGCCGTAATAAGAACGCCAGCACACATGTACGACTCTCGTGACTGGCCGGAGAAACACACCTTGTGAAATGCCCATACTAGTACTTATGTTTGAACGTTTGCCGAAGCTTCTCAAACTCTACCCGACAGGGTAAACGACGGAAAAGAGCACGATGTCCTATTTATAGGAGGTGCTTATGTGACCTCCCATGCCACAAATTGTAACTGGTGCAAGATGCGGCCTTATGGACGAAATAGCCAAGTCCTGTGGTCGACTCAGTCATACTAACATGGTGTGCTGCTGCAAGGCAGCTCAGCACGAGAATCAGGTGCACCCACCTCGGTGAGAATCCCTTTTGCGGCTTCGTTGACCAGGTGGCAACACAGCACATTATTGGCTCAGATGGAACAACCCGGATTAATCACTCATCGTATGGAGATGAAACCCCACATGTACACCTCAGCCCGTTCAACAACCCGTGGCCAGGTGCTTACTCATCGTCTGATGATACATCTCGACAGAGGTGAGCGACTTGCCAAGGAGGCGGACCGGAAAGGGGTCAGATGGTCTGGTAATGGCCTCCATTTGCATCGGCGGAGTCATCCATTTTGTCACTTGGTCTGCAGGATACACTTTTAGGTCCAATAACTTATGCGGGCCGTGCGGGCCGAATTATAGGTAATTTCAATTAAATTTTTATTTATTTATTGGACATATCCTATCGAGCGGGAGTCCTAACCAAACAAGTCCAAACACGATCTGTGGCGATGGGTCGTCGCGTGCAGGATATCGCTTGACCATCGCCGCCATGAAGCTCGTCAGGTAAATGCTTCTCTTCCGTGTGCGTTCTCAAGCTTTAACCTGACCCCAGAGCCAACTCTTCCATTTTGCGCTTGGAAAAAATGAGAAAACATGTCGCTGATGCCCATTTTCTTTGATTTGTTACATCAGGTTCTTGATGAAATTGAACAACGAAACCGTCTCTATCGAGCTCAAAAATGGGTCTGTCGTCCACGGGACTATCACTGGTGCGTTTGTCGTCGTCGTCGCACACGCAGGTCTTACGTTAACCTCTTGGCGATAGGCGTCGACATGCAGATGAACACCCATCTCAAAACCGTTAAAATGACGATGCGCAATCGCGATCCTGTTTCCCTCGACTCGCTCTCTATTCGTGGAAATAACATCCGCTATTTCATCCTCCCCGATGCACTTCCTCTGGACACATTGCTCGTCGATGATGCACCAAAACCGAAAGGAAGGAAAAAGGACGACACTCGTGGACGGGGCCGTGCAAGGGGTATAGAGCGGGGGGGACGCGGACGAGGCAGAGGCCGTGGCCGGGGGCGGGGATTCTAGTCGACTCCTACACCACTGCGTCCAGGTTTCAAAAGAATATTGTGGAATGGCTGTCGCTCATTGCACACTCCCCAATTGTCAATACCTGCTAAAATATCGTTCCAGGCTGCGGAGAGCTTGGCTTGTATCCTTTATAGTTGTCGATATTTCTGTTTCTTGCTATCAGAGGTGTGCACTTGGACTTACTCAAGTGCCAGTGGTAGTACCTCGCAACATGAGGTGGCTGTGCTCTCTATGTTTCGCCGGAGGTTCGCGTCGACGTTGACGGGTACTCTACCTTTGACCATTCGCCAAATTTTGGCCTCAGGACGGGACTCTGCTAGTAAAGTTCATGTCCATGGTTGGATCAAGTCTGTCCGGCGGCAGAAAAACGTCACTTTCGCAGTCGTCAACGATGGCAGTTGTGCTTCGGGACTCCAGACAGTCTTGAGCAATAGCCTAGACATGAACTTTCACGGGTATGTTCGTTCTTCGTGATCTTAGTTCTTGTGATGCCTTTTCACACCCTTTGACGCATGCAAAACCTCCAGTTTGACCAATGGCGCGAGTGTGCGCATGAGTGGGAGTATCGTAGCTAGTCCAGGGGCTGGTCAAGCACAGGAACTGCAAGTGGACTCGTTGGAGATACTCGGCGAATGTGACCCGGATGTCAGTCTTGGGTGTTCGATCTCTGGTTTGCTCGTTCGCTCACGTCGATCTCTAGGCATACCCGATCCAGAAGCAAGCCCTCACGCTAGAGTACCTTCGAGACCACGCCCACCTACGTCCCCGTACAGATGCGAACGCGGCCATGCTACGTCTTCGCGACTCACTTGTCAAATCTCTTCATGGTTTTTTCGAGGTACGCGAGCAAAGGACTTGCGCTCATCGACCTGCCGTTCACCAAAAGTTACTTAGAGATATGACTTTTGCTACTCCCATACTCCCATCCTCACTTCCAGCGACTGCGAAGGTGCTGGGGAGACCTTCCGTGTAACACCCTCGTCTACGTCGGCAACCGCAACGTTACCCCACGAAACGTCTACATCTGAATCCGCATCGCTGTATCCTCCCGAGTTTTTCTCAAAGCCAGCCTACTTGACAGTGTCCTCTCAACTCCACCTTGAAGCGCTCGCATCGTCGCTCGCGCGCGTGTACACGTTGTCACCGTGTTTTCGTGCCGAGCGATCGCAAACGAACCGACATCTTGCCGAGTTTTGGATGCTCGAAGCGGAGTGGGCATGGACGAAAGAGGTTGGCGACGTGTGTGCCCTCGTTGAGGCCTGCGTCAAGGATGCATTAAGTTCTGGACGTGATGAACGCAACTTGCTCGCAAAAGGAGTAACTGGACAAGAGGAGAGGGCCAGGAGTCTAGAGATTGCCGCAGCCTCTGAGCCATGGGCCCGGATGACCTACACCGAGGCAATTTCTGAGCTCGAAAAGTATCACACGTCCGCTGCATCGCGTGCTCGTCCATTTACCTTTGAGCCGAAATGGGGTCACGGGCTGCAGAGCGAGCATGAAAGGTGGCTTAGCGAGGTGCTCGTCAAGGGCCCAGTGTTCGTCACAGACTACCCCAGTACTTTGAAGCCGTTTTATATGCGGACAAACAATGACGGGAAAACGGTCGCATGCTTCGATCTTCTGGTACCGTTCGTCGGAGAGTTGGTTGGGGGATCATTGAGGGAGGAACGGTTAGAGCCGCTGCGACAATGCATGGCTTCTCATGGGCTGGATCCTGAAGGAGAAGAATATGGCTGGTACATGGATCTCAGGAGGTACGGAAGCGCACCACATGGCGGCTTCGGAATGGGGCTGGAACGACTAATTAGCTGGGTGGGTGGAATCGAAAATGTACGTGAGTGCATAGCAATGCCGAGGTGGGCTAGAAGGATGCTACTCTAGTTCACACATCAGAATATATATTCAACCTCCTTAGCCACTTGTGCCAACTGTAAAGCATAGATATCCATCAAGGATTTCTAATATCATAGAATAATCCAGGAAGTGTAAGACAAGTGTCCGAAAAAAGCATTGTCAATAGATGAAGAGGTCCATTGGCTTTCTAACCGAAGAATCATGCAAGGTCCGCAAAACCAACACGTGTGTTGCCAACATCAAAAATGGTGTAAACGTTTTGTAGAAAGACATCGCCAATGATCCAGTACGCTTTCCGACAAGAGCGTTAGCCAATATTAGTGTATTGGAAAGATAAAAAGTACATACCACTCCCTCCGCCAGCAAGACCAGCGATGCAGTCCATCGAACCCGGGAAAACCTGTCCAAGGTTGAACGTAGCAGGCGACACAGTAAAGTTACGAGAACCAAATGTCAGTGTCGGCGCAAGTAGGCCTAGAGTGTCACATGGAACTAATTGCGGGCAAAGCGTGAGCGACATCTAATGTTGTCCTTGATGAGACCACGTACCACTCCAAGCTCCACCTCCAACTTCAGTGGAAGGCTTTGCACCAGGGACATTGGCGTAAAAGGCTTGAGCGTCGCTGTCGCTCGTGACGATCAAGGTCGTTCCCGAGTCAAGCAACGCCTGTGCGTAGGAAGTCTTATTGACTACGACCACATCAGGAGTATTATTTAAGCCAGGACGCGTGAGGCCAGCCAACGGGATTTGCCAGTACGCCGGGACAGATATACCAATATACTCTGTTGTTGAGTTTTGATACATATCCGTATTAGTCCCGCCTATAGTGAGTTCACTCTTGCCAAACACGGAAGAAAGGGCGAGACCGAACACTGGCTGCGGCAAAACTTGGTGAGAGACCATGGTCTGGAACACGGGAGAAGTGTCGAGAGTGGATATTGAGGGGAAGCCCAGGCCAAGCACTCCGTCCGGGCGGAAAGTGGGGCTCTTGAACTGGGAGGAATAAGTCGTGGCAGCGCCGAAGGTCTGGTTCGTAGCCTAGAACATAATGTGGTAAGCGGGACGGACGCTTTATCAACGTGACGCAGTAAGTGCGCGCCAGACGGTACCTTGTATCCACCCATGTATACGCTGTCCGCGATCTGTGAACCATTGACATACGAGCCATCACGATACATTAACTGGAATGGTTGGCCAAGATTGACAGAAGTCGAAGAAGCTGTAGAGTTGTATCGTGTGTGTCCGTCACAAGTGTTATCACAGGCTTCGGCCGGGAGGATCAGATCTGCTGAACCAGTGTCGAAGTCGACTGTAAAGACAATTGAGGTATAAATTCAGCGATACGAAGCACAAAGACCGAGGGCACCTATAAAATTCTGTTGGGGACTCCCAACACTGATAGCACCTATCCACATATTGGAGTTAACCTCGGAGAGAGAGATATCATCTCTCTTTGTATGGCGACTCATTCTCCGTCGCTTGCCCGCTGACAAAGCCGCTCCAATGACACCTTCCGAAACCTCTGTGATGGTCGTGGCGATTATTTGCGCCAAAGGATGGGGGGAACCAGTGTTCGACTGGTACGCGTCGAACGTGATACGGTATTTCCTTGACGCGAAAAAGTCAATATACTGACTGAACATCAGAATATTAAAAGACGAGGTCGGGGAGCATTTGTCGCCGAGGCGCAACCACTTGGTTGATATTATGACGGGTTGCCGAGTTGGAGAGACGAATACATGCACGAGACCACTCACGCGGCAACATGAGCTAGATGGGTCTTGAGGAAACTTATGTCGGCATGGCCTGGCGCGTTATCAGCACCGGTGGTAACATCGCGCGAGCTATGATGTGAACGATGTGTAATGACCGATTTCCGTTCGAGGGGAACTCGGATCACATGGTGCGTTGCAGTTGATACGGACGAAAAAGAGAGTACGGCAAAGAGTGCGGCAAAGGTCGGCGTCAAGCGCATTGAAAAGGACAGTAAAGGACAGTAAGGAAAGTCCCCAACAACTGGAGGAGATGAGTGGGTGGCGCCGGTCTTTTTATATGACACGACTCGCGGATACACAATTTTAGTCGGACTTGAACTTGTCCCATCCGGTCAATGTCCACTGGAAATTTGTCAAAGTCTTGCCGAGCAAACAGCGGGAACTTGAGATACAGGCAAGCCTATTTTCGAAAATCCATAAACTTGAACTTGGATGTTTAGGCTGTCGCTGGGCAATCGAGTGCTCCCTTGCTCGTCGTGGCCAGCCCAAGCTCATTTCTTTGCTTTGAACTTCCACAAATGGAAACTTGTTTCTTTGTTACCGTATATTTTTTCTTGGCAAAACTTCGAATTTCGCCGACTTGTAACCCAATTTAATAAATCAAGTCCCATCTTCATTTCAAGTCCGACTAAAATTGCGTAATCCACATCGTGGATCAGTCGTTGCAGCAAATACGTAATGCCAATAAAACTTGGACACAGTCAAGGCTTGAAGTGCACAAGACTGATAATCGGTCCCTCTGAATCGGTATACTTATTGCAGTATGAACTGCATGAAAGGTACAACTTTTGATTGACGATGCAAACTACATAACTGAGATCAGAAGGCGGGCTCCTCGCCATAAGAGTCTGCTTGGTATGCAGGTTCTTGGGCAAAAACAGGTTCCTCTGCCGCAGGAGGCGCGGCAGAGACAACGACGGGTTCTCTTGACTCAGACGAAGGTTCGGAAACAATCTTGTCCACTGGGGGCTCCAAGATCTGGACGGAATCAGGCAAAGGCTTCTTGGGGCCAACATGGCCTTCAGGATCCCAGCCCTTCATGCTGAGCAGCGGGGTCAGATATGTTCTAACATACGCATGGTACCGAACTTACATCTTCACTTTGATGCCAAGGACACCCTGCTTCAGCAGCACATGCCGTACAGCGTAATCGACAAAGTCTCGAGCAGGCTGGCCGGAGTGGATCATAAACCCATCAGTGAACTTCATGGACTTGGCACGTGCAGCACGAAGTTTTCCAGAAACAACAACTTCGCAACCCTTGGCACCGGACTCCATAACGAAACGAAGAACACCGTAACAAGCTCTACGATTCAGATTAGATAAAAAAAATAGATGAGTATTGCCATGGACCTGCCTCCTGACAGCAAGACCACCAAGAAGCTTGTATCTCAAACTCTCACACTGCGCAATTGCAGAGAGCCCACGGTGCTGGACCTTTTCGGCGTACAGTTCAAGTGAGTTTTCAGGGAACCTGAAACGCTTTTGAACGAGCGAAGTCAGCTCGCGGATGCGGCGAGCCTTCTCGCCAAGAACCTCTTGTGTGTGGGTGGCGCGTATGATGATCTAACGGGAATGTGTGAACACCGCACGGATGGAGCGAGTGATGAAGGTACCTCAGTGCGTGCATGTGTGACGCGGACATCACAGCCAGAGTAACCTTCCTCGGCAAGTTCGCGAGTGAAGAATTCATTAAGTTCTGCGCGGAAGACACCGTCGGCGACGAACTTGCGCTTTTTGCTGATTTGAGCGGACATCTTGAAGGGGCAGCAAGTCTGTGGAGCGGAAAGTTAAGCCTGAAGACATCATCTGGACTGAAGTAGGGCAATCCATCTGAACGGGCTACGCATTCTGAGATGCAGCACAGGCAAATATCGAGCGTATACCAAGCCCATTGAGGAGAAAACACAAACCTTGCGGAATGTACGTTGTTAACGCTGGGCGTGGTGTTGAGCTCGACACCCGTCGATATGTGCACCTCCCACCGATCTAAACTTTGAGCTCCGCTTTAATTGCTTACCGTATCTTCAATATACCCCCTACGTTGTGACATAGACACGACTCGCTGTATCTTGAACACACTTCACTATATAAATCTTCTGCTTCTTACACCATATATTATATACATATTAAAATTTCCCGATAGAAAATACAGCATCTAAGTGGAAGGTACACCATTACTTATCCTAAGCTTAGGAGCGCATAGTAAATGGTAAATATTTTCGGTGTCTCCCAGTTCCTCGTGTGGCGGGATGGAATGTACTGGCATGAGTCCTGGACCAGCAGAAGGCTGAGGATCAGTCAAATGACCACGAAAAGTGCGGGGGTTCAGTTAAAAGCGTCACTTTTTGAGGGCTTCAGAGTTTTCGGGACAGCTTGATCCTGAAGAATTTCGAACAGCACTAAAGCTCCCTGTTCCAAAGCCCATTTCGAAAGACTGAAATTGTCCTGCTTGGGACCACCACAGCATTATTGCAGAACCAAACTTGAATTTTATCACTGCTAACAGGGGTGTTATAAGACCCGAGCCTTGACAGCAAATAGAGGGACACACCTTGATACGGTTTTGTTTTCCTCACGGCACTTCAATGTGCACGCCTCTTTTGAAATCTAGCGATATTGGATCGGGTCTCCCTCAGGCCCTACAAGAACATACAGCGCAATGCACTTTGCCGCGGTCCAAGCCTAACATTATACTGTATACAATCAGTTGCTTGGTTCAGGTGATATTCTCCTGGCCAACTCCGGACCGCCGTCCCGACGGACTCCGCACCGAATAATGCATATAACATGGGGTAAAGAAGGTATGGGCACCTACAATTCCCACTCATCTGACAGGACTGTCGACAATTCAGCTGTGATCCACCATGTCTCGAAGAATCACCCATTTTGAAACGCATGGTAAGGACATACCTACACTCCAAGCACGGTCCTTACTCATGATCTCGGTGGACAGATGTTCGTTTTCCGACGTCATTATCTGGAGACGGGACGGATGCAATGTAAGCACAAAACCCCTTTCGCAGCCTATCATGTTGAGTCCGACTCGGGTAACGCTACCAGGAACACCGAGTGTGACTACTCGTCTGCCTACATTTCTATCTTCACGGATGGTGAATCCCCACTGGTTGGACACGGCATGACATTTACCATTGGTCGCGGAAATGAAATCGTGAGTTGGACTGCCTGCTGTGTCCGAGGGGGATCTCACACCATTCACAGGTCTGTCAAGCGATTGCAGCGCTGGCGAACAAGCTCATCGGTCGTGATCCAGAGGTTCTATTCAAGAGCATGGGAAAAACCTGGGATCTGTTGTCTTCCGATCCACAACTGCGGTGGTGGGTGTTTACTACATAGCATTCACTACTCTGGTGCAGAACTACGAGGGCTTATGTGCATTCTAAACAGGATCGGTCCTGAGAAGGGTGTCATTCATATCGCAGCAGGCGCTGTGAACAACGCGCTGTGGGATATGTTTGCTCGTGCTCGGGAAAAGCCTCTCTGGAAGCTTGTGGTAGACATGACACCAGTGAGACCTGCTTCCACGTTGCAATTCATCTGATAAAACCACTCATTAACTCTGCTTACCTCAGGAAGAGTTAGTCGATGCAACCGCATTCCGCTACATCGTGGACGCCATCACACGTGACGAAGCCATCGCCTTGCTCAGGGCCAAAGAAGCGGGGAAGAAAGATCGAGAAATTATTGTCAGAGAACTTGGGTAAGCAACTCTCCAACAACCTTACAGCCCTGCAACACGTGACACGTGACCAGATACCCTGCCTATGTCACATCAGCTGGCTGGCTCGGTACGATGGCTAATTTCCGCAGAGAGAAGGTCCACTGACCTGTTGGAAAAACGTACAGGCTATTCTGATGAGAAGGTCGCGCGGCTCACAAAAGAGGCCGTTGCTGCCGGCTTCAACCACTTCAAAATGAAAGTTGGGGCAGACGTCCAGTCTGATCTCCGTCGCGGATTGGTCATCCGCTCTATTATCGACGACCCGCAGTATCTCCCTCCCGGCTCAAAGGGCCGTGACCCAAATAGTCCGGAGCTTAGAGGGAAGAATGCGGGTCCAACCGGTGCCGTGCTCATGATCGATGCCAACCAGGTATGGGACGTCCCACAGGCAATCGAGTATGTGAAAAAACTCGAGGCTATCAAGCCCTGGTAAATAGCTCCTGCCGCTCATTACGAGACGACAATTTACCGACGTCCACTGCAGGTTCATCGAAGAGCCAACCGCGCCAGACGACATCCTTGGCCATGCCACAATTCGAAAGGCATTGAAGCCTCATGGCATTGGTGTTGCCACCGGCGAGCATGCCCACAATCGCATGGTCTTCAAGCAGCTCTTGCAGGCCGAAGCCATTGATGTATGCCAAATCGATTCCTGCCGTCTGGCAGGTGTCAGCGAAGTTCTGAGTGTACTTCTCATGGCCGCCAAGTACGCACACGACTCAAGGACGTGTCCAAACTATGCACTGACGTACGTGCCAGATTCGGTGTACCCGTGTGCCCACATGCAGGCGGCGTGGGTCTGTGCGAATACGTCATTCACTTGAGGTAAGGCTCTTTGCCGCCTTTGCTGACGGGACTCATTTCATTTGTCCAGCTTGATCGACTATATCGCCGTCTCTGGAACGATGGAACGCAATGTCTTGGAGTTTGTGGACCACCTGCACGAGCATTTCCGTTACCCTTGTTCGATCAACTCCAAAGGTCGTTACAACCTACCTTTGAACCCGGCCGAGGGATACAGGTGTGGTTTTGTTTTCTTTGACGCCTCGTTGGGCTAAAGTATGGGCATGCTCTTGCAGTATTGAGATGCACAAACAAAGTATTGCGGAGTACGAGTGGCCGAGTGGCTCATATTGGGTCAACGCAAACTTGAATGGTCGGGCCGCAGTAAATCCTAAGACGAGCGACGTGGCGGAACGGATCTAATATGGGTGTTGAATTCTGTATTACTACTTTATTACGAACGTGGACGACCCCGACTGCAGGGTGCACTGAGTTACCCTTGAATCAATGAGCAACTTTTCATTGGATCGTACCGAATCCGTCTTATGCGGGTCACACGTGTCCTTAAAAAATGACAGACTGTTGTGCATCACATCGATGGACTGGATTAGGGACATTGTCAGACTTGGGGACAACAGTCGTCTTTTACGAACAAGTATTGACTCGTATAGATATAAGAACTACGGAACACGGAACGGATCTTACTACAGGACAGAAACAAGAAGAAAGCGCTACACGTATATACCATCGCAATTCAACCAATCGAACCAAATACGAACGCTAGATGGTTTGGTAACTCCCTAGAATATCACGCAGTTGAGCATTTGATAATGACGCATGAATTCGGGGTGTTGACAAACGTACATATCCGCGCTTGCCAATCCCCACTTCCTGTGGCCAGAATATTACCTGCAGGGCTGAGGTCTATCGAAATCACTGGGAGACATTTTGGATCAACAGACATAGCTCAATTTCTGATTACCCACCAGAATTCTTGTGTCCTTGAAGCATACACTGCACAGTTGCAGAGTGAGAGTCCCAGAACTGTACACCACGGTCCTTGGACCCTGAAACAACCCACTGCCCATCGTGTGATACGGCAACGGACAATACATAGTCCTATCAAACACCGAATAAGTCCACATCTAATCACCAATCACATGACGCACCGTATGACCCATGAAGTTCATGGTGCATTGGCTAGCTTTCTCCAAATCTTTTTTGCCATTGGTGGCAGCGTCCCTTCGCTTGGAACCACTCACCAAACCACTCACATCCCAATATTTCAGTGTTTTGTCCAAGCTGCCGCTCACCAAACCTTTGCCATCAGGAGTGAAAGCTACACTGTACACACTGTCCTTGTGCCCTCGCAGCCGCTCGATCAATAAGCCAGTGGTGACATCCCAGATTCGGACGACCGTATCAAGACTGCCCGCAGCGACAAGTTGTCCATTGGGGGATATAGCAACCGAAGTCACCCCTGCATCGTTATTCAATGGATCGGGATCATTGATCGTGAGGACTTTCGATGAGGCATCGACCATATCCCATATCCGAGCTGTTTTGTCGCCTGAACCCGAGACTATAAGACGGCCATCCAGTGAAAAATCAAGAGAGTAAATTTCCTGTTGATGGCCATCGAAGACATTGCGAATGCGCCTCTTGGCAATATCCCAAATCTGCCAAATGAATATTCAGAAAATTGACCCTCTGACAAAGGCCACTACCTACTCGTATTTGCTTATCTTCTGCACCCGTAGCCAAATGTTTACCGTCAGGACTGAAACATACACTGCGAATATATAAATCTCCAGCTTTCCCGGCGGACTCGTCAGCAAGGACACTGAAGGGCATGCGAAATGACTACTCTGATATTAGACACAGGGGAAATTGCGTACCATGTCTTCGCGCCAGTCTTGGTATCATAGATCTGTGCTGTGCGATTGCAACCAGTGGCAAGGAATTTTCCGTCTGCAGAGAATCGCACACAACACACCACACTGCAATGCAGAGGTCAGCCAAGACTGTATTGTCAATGAGGTGGCGCATCGCTTTACCTCTCGTGCATAAGCGTGTGTACCAATGTCACATCGAGCACCCGCTTTACTTTTGGGTTGAAAACTGCAAACCAATCACTACCCTCCTTCTTCAGTTCCGGTGCGACGTTGTGCGGGTCAAGGTCGTCCGGAAACTGACCTCCGTTTGAGGTGTTGCTGACTGGAGCTAGTGAGCTCGAAGTTGGGGGAGGCTCGGCAGGACCAGATGGTGGTGGATTTCCAGGGCCAGGAGGGTACGGTGCATGTGCTGATGGTGGCGGGGGAAGTCCAGGGCCCTGAAAAGTCGGAGGACCTGTTGGTGCAGGAAGTTTGGGAGTTGGTCCAGGGACGAGAGAAGGGCTATAGTGATCTGTCACAGGTAAAGAAGAAGAAACACAAGTGCGATATCCATAAGGGGGTGAGGAGTACGTGGAACTAAAAAACTGTTTACCTGGACGGTCCCCCTTCATACGTTCTGTCTTGATGCGCTTTGGGTCACGAACTTCAACGGGACGTTCACGCTCGCGATCACGTTGCTCACGCTCACGATCACGAATTTCCCGCTCACGCTCGCGATCGGCACGCTCACGGTCCTTCTCCCGTTCTCGATCGCGGTCTCGGTCTCGATCGCGACCGTAATAGGGATCGTTGTAGGATCCGGGGCCTGTGGCGGGGAGGACTCCAGGTACGGATGATGGGGGTGCTGGAGGACCGGATGGACCAACTGAAGCGGGACCAACAGCTGGGTGAGGTGGCGGATTTGCAGGGATACCTTGACGGGCAGCATGAAGTTCTGCCCGCAAACGCGAAAGTTCTTCTTCATATTGTAGTCGTATTTTTCCATGTTGGGATTCGAGTTCATAAAGGGACTGGCGGATGATATTTAGCTCGTTGATTTGGGACGTCACTTGGAACGAGATGAGCGCTTTTTTAGGAAAAAAGGAGAAAAAAAGTACACCTTTTGACTCATACTCGTCTCTTTGATTTCTCAAAAGACTCAAATCGGACGTGAGAACATCAAACTCCTGTCGAATGGTATCGAAGGCCTCATTGAGCCTGGTGTGTGCGTGCTGGTTTGGCCCCTGAGTGGGGGGACCGGTTGGTTGAAGGCTTCTATGCTGATTGGAGGCAGAGATGTCAGACAAATCGAGGGAAAAGAATGGATGGAAGAAGAGATGGCGGTTTCGACCAGCCAGAAATTTTGCGGCTGTTGGCGCGGGCGGTGTATATGGGGAGGATAGGCAGGAAGTGTGGAGGAAGGGGAGAAGAAAAGGAGTGGGGAGAAGGAGAGGCGGAAGAGAAAGGGGGACTCACGTTGTAAATTGTGGAGGACATGGAAGAGGTTGGGAACGGTCGGGGTGGGTGTTGATCATCGCCCTTTATAACAAACGCTGCTGTTGGACCCTGCACTCGCATTCTTTTCCCACGTTTGGCGTTCCCGGCGGCATGTCCATTTCGGGATCAATCGCACAGCAGGCACATGCACGTGACCCCATCCGCATATCGGGTGATATTTAATTTGTTTGAATTTGTATTCAAACTCCGCGAAGATGACCCATCTCCACAGGGGGGCCGTGCGTGCCGTGCTGCACGATCAGCCCAGTCCTCGGCCACCTTTTGACCTCGCATCGTCGCCACGGCCCCGCGTCTTGGTCTCATCACGGTGATGCATGAGCCCCCTCAGCCCTGGTCTAGCGGACAACTTCTTCGATCCTATAAACCCTGCGGGAATTTGCCGCACTCTTACGTAGACCAACCAATTTTCTCTCCATGTCAGTATACATGATTCATAGCCCGAATCCACGTCATGGGGAGTAGGGACACGTGTCCGTGTCCAGAGGGTTCTGGCCTGCGACGACAACTCCAATTGCCCATATGTACAGATGTACCAAGCACAGCGACACGATGTGCGTCATATTGCATCCGTCGGTTCGAGGTCACTAAGTCCATTCATAGAGTAGTCTAGACTGTCAGTGCGACATCAAATTCACAGTGGTGCAGCTCATTCTGGTATTTCAACCTTGTCCCACAACTCATTTTCTCAAGGTAAGACCTCTTTTTTCCCCAGCCTTCTTCTTTCCCCAACTCGAACCGTCAACAGTCAGGTAGGTTGTACTTGGTTCGTCGTGATCCTACAGTGTATCCTGACGTGTTTCCATCGAGTCTGCCTCCGTCCCGTCCATGTCGTACAGTCTAGACCCTTTGACAGCTCCGTCCTACTCCGTCAAGGAAGGGAACGGATGGTTAGTCGTCTTTAATTCGGATGCACAGCGTCAGATGGACGCACAGCTCCACTCAGCTTACACCCACGATGGGTGCGTGCTCTCCGTATGACGAGGAATTCCATTTGCAACTCATGACAACGTTGTCCCTCCTGACCACCAGAGTCGTTTGTTCAGTGAAATTTTCTTCGGATGGATCACTGCTCGCAGTTGGGACTGACAACGCAGTTGTCCTGTACAACACCAAACAACAGACAACGTCAACGTTGAGTGCCTATACCATCGTTCTTCTTCCCATAATAACAAAACACATTTCGTCTAGTTTCTTACTTGGCAGTGAACAAGAAGGACGGAGGGCCAATCACGCTCGTAGTGTCATTATAAGTCCCGATAACCATCTACTTGTAGCAGGGTCCGAAGATAACTACATCCGAGTACGTGATTTATCTGTACATCCCGAATATGATTCTCTTCACACGTAACCAGTAGGTCTGGAGCATTGAAACAGGTGAATTTCTTCGAACACTGAGCGGACACGCCGGCGAAGTTTACGCATTGACGTTCACAACCGATTCTCGATCCTTATGCTCCGCATCGGGTGATCATACTGTCCGAATCTGGGATGCCACACAGTTCTCGGTCGACGTGACCCAAGTACCTGAACCTGCTAGTCGCATCCTTCGCCCAACAAGCCTAGGAGAGAGGTCATCAAAGGGGGTCGTCTTTACCTCGGTCACAGTCGACACAACAGGGACCTTTGTCGCCGCTGGGTCGCTCGATGGCATAGTCAGAATCTGGGATATATCCTCGGGCTCAAAGGGTGACGAGCCGACCGCTATACTCCGCGGTCACTCAGATGGTGTCTATGGTGTTCAGTTTTTGCCAAGTGACATGGGGATGCCAACAGTGTGTTTTGTGAGCGCCAGCCTAGACCGAACCTTGAAGTGCTGGGAGCTCTCGCCGGATGAGCAGCAGTTCGCATGCAAGAAGACGCTGTGTGGACACAAGGCATAGTGTTTTGTAATTGCAAGTACTGCGATTTCGGACTCAAGTGACCACAGGATGCTGTTCTGTCAGTGTCGGTACTTCAAGTAGGACGAGAACAACGCCTTGCGTCGTCGTCCCGAGACGGGACAGTTCGACTTTGGGACTTGAGAAGTGGAATGCCGTATCTCATGATTCAGGGACACACAAATACTGGTGCGCAGTTCTTGCCATGATCCACACACCTTTCTAACATACAATGTGCACACTCCAAAGTCACCTCTGTTGACCTCAGCAGCGATGGGACGATTCTTGCTTCTGGAAGCGGTGACCACCATGTGCGGATCTGTGAGTTTCGTCTCAGAGTCAGAGTCTATCAGTTACTTATGTATATCTGGCTTCTATGCAGGGAAGTATGTACTGCAATGATGTCAACGGAGTTCCCGGGCACCGTATCACATCCCATGAACCTGCGAACACATGTTTCTTGCAAGGAACGAAGGATTTGATGGATGAACCTTGGAACTCGAGGGGCGCTTTGGATTTTAGTTAGAATACCCTCTCGGGCATGCGTTTTCTCTTGCACTTGAGCTTGACACGTCGTGAAATCAATGTGGCTTCCATGTCTTTGGTGCATGGTTGGCTTACCTAATTCAATCTGTGCACCCTACCAAAGTGGAGTCATGCGTGTTCTAATCATCCAGCATGGTCCTCGTCCTCATTATCGGCGACCTTCACATCCCTCATCGTGCACACGATCTTCCCGCAAAATTCCGCAAACTCCTAGTTCCGGGAAAGATCCAACAAATACTATGCACAGGCAACGTCTGTGACCGAGAGACCTACGAATATCTACGCACTATGGCGTCTGACGTGTGCGTCGTGAGAGGGGACTACGATGAGGTACACCCATTTTCTCGTTCTGATCTTCTCTACGCTGCAAGGCACGCACGACGGGCATGCTCACCCGAGGACCTCGTCTGCAGAGCACCAGCTTTCCACCCTCGGTGACGGTGGTGCACGCACCGATCCGCATTGGAGTCGTGCACGGCCACCAGTGTGTTCCAACCGGCGATCTCGATGCACTGAGTGCCATCGCACGTCAGATGGACGTCGACGTGCTCGTGTCCGGACATACACACACGTGAGTCGGCCCTTTCCTGCCTCTCATCTCGACTATTCCGCGTGCACGCACCAACGCGTCTGAATCTATTATCCCGTCTCGTCATGTACATGACACTGAATTCGACGTACCCCTTTTCTTTGCCAGGTTTCAAGCCATCGAATACGACGGTCGGTTTTTCGTGAACCCCGGTTCTGCAACGGGCGCATGGACGGGACTGCACAACAGGTAATGACGCTCGTGGGTGATGATTACGGGAGCGAACGTCCTGATGACTTTCTCAGCGACCCAACGCCATCGTTCGCACTGATGGACATTCAAGGCGTCGTCGTCGTCACTTACGTCTACCAACTCGTAGAAGGCGAAGTGCGCGTGGAAAAGATCGAATATCGCAAAGAAGTCGAGGCAGTCAAACCCGCCGCCCCGCCGCCGCCACTCGCCCAGTCCAACACCGTGTATCCGAATGTCGGTGGTGGGTTTGGGTCACCAGGGCCAGCAAGTCCACAAGCAACCCAAGGCGTGTGGTAGCTGCGTTGGCGTGCAGGTCCGAGTCTCGGGAGCGAATTTCATTATGTAGTCGGGTGTATATATCGATCACCCAAGATTCGGCAGAGGATCTCTTACAACACAAATACTACATGAAGCAGCCACGGCCCCAGTGCGTGTAACAACGAACGCTTGAATTCCGCCAAAAAAAATTATGTCCCTGGCAGGAATTGAACCTGCGGCGCCACGGTTCTGTGAGATCCACAACGTGGCGATTTAACCACTAATCGACAGGGACTTGCTAGATCCCCGAGCCATTCCTTGGCTATAGGTGTACACTTTCACATCCTTGTCTTCCAGAGTCCAGGACCAGTATACATACGAGATACTGAGCTTTACAGTAAGTTCCCTAATACAACAAATGCAGTGCTGGTGTAAAGAATTGCCATGGATGAATCGCTAGAGACACCGAGGAGATTGCTTTGAGATTCCCAACGAAACCTCAATACGAATAAAGTTTCTACGTGGCATCGAAACAGGAGCGTGGCATGCTCCTTCGCCTTCGGTGATAAGCTAGACACCTTGGGACTATGCTTCTCTCGCCTCTGCTTCCAATATCTCGCGCTCTAGTCGTGCGCGTTCAGCCTCGCGTAGACGTAAAAGCGTCAAGGATTCAAAATCCAAGGCATTGGTAGGTTTGGCGGGTTCTGGAGAGGGTGGAGGAGGAAACGAACTGGGCTATTCAAGCAGGTATCGTAAGTAGAAATAGACAGTAGCTCCGGTGATCAGGAGGACTCACAAATGTAGAAAAGTTTGCTGCCTGAGATTTGTCCGTTCTGTCCCTTTCCCGGTTGTTTCCTCCTGGCTTATCATCGAGGGGTGTCGCGGACAGTGTGCTACCCTTGAATTTTCCGCCGAGTAAATCCTTGTCGCGTAGCCATCCTAGTATCGGTGGCTCTGAGCCACCAGCCCATGACACCTCCATACCTTGTTCTTTGAACGTAGGACCGCTGGAAACCACCGCAAGCGCAGCGCTTATTTGAGAGAATGGAACGAGAGCGTTCACTACTTTGTCCCCTTCCCCTTGTACCACTTCTCCCGCACACGTTTTTTGTGACCTCTTGCTGGCCTTTTTGGGTTTCATTGACAACACCACAGCGCCTTCGTCGATTTCCCCAAAGCGTTTCAAGTGAGAAGCCAGCGCAGAAGTCGTACTGAGTGATGGGAACGCCGAAAGTGTGAACTTGACGCGAACAGTGGTATCGTGTAGACCTGGTGGTGGTGGAGCATTCTCATCAGGAACATCCTCCACCTTTGTCCGCGAGTCCTTGACCTCGGCTCTTGTCTGCTCCTCTAACCGTTTTTCTTTCTCCTCTCTCATCCGCTTGCCTGCCTCCTTGATACGATCATTCTCGCCCTCCCTTGCGGCCTTTTGCTTTTCTTGCTCTAAACGTGATTTCTTGAATGCGCGTTCGCGTTCTTCGAGCTCCGTAACAAGCGCTTTCCGTTTGGTATCGTACGCGGCGAAACGCGCCTTCTTTGCTGCGGCAAGACGATATTGGGCATCCAGAGCGAGCCGTCGCAACGGATCAAGCAATAATGTTGATGCCACCGTGAGCGCATGAAACTTCTTGGCTAGGTGATATACACGGTGAACCAGAGACCCTCTTCGCACCAAAAACACGCTCACCTGCATCAGGGTCATTTCTATTCTGCAAAATGGATATAGTGTGAGGACGAGAACAAAGAATAACTGAACAAAAGGGGCGTACGCGATCGGGGTGAACTTTGAGCGAGCGCGTACGATAGGCCGTGCGAATTTCGGCATCGGTCGCCTCTTGTGAAATCCCCAACAATTCATAGGGATTGTCTTCAGGCTCTGTAGGTGCAGCGGGGGCCATGACGAGGACCTGTTGGTACTATCGACCACGGTGGACGTCTGGTGCGATGATGGGCATGAGCTAAGCCAGGCTGATGTGCTTATGTATTCGTTTGATTGGTTGCCCAAATTTATCGACTCTACTCGTTCTTGGTGCTGTCACGGAAAAAAAGACGAGATGGCAAAAGGCGGAAAGGCAAGGTGCGTTGCAATAAACACCCTGCTCGACGTGCGTAGTTCTGTAACTGTGGGCTATAGGACAGTCATTGTTCGAATGATCTCAACCGCCCAGACGGGTTTCTTTTATACCACGAAACGAGTCCGGCTGAACAGTCCCAAACTGTCCGCGGTCAAGTATGATCCCATCGGTGCGCGACATGTCAGCTTCCCTTGATAGTCTTGTTTATGATATTGGACGATAGTGAAGGCGAGGGTGCTTTTCGTGGAGAGTCGGAAGACAAGGAAATGACGCCGACTCTGGAGTTGCCTGACTCTTGGTCGGTTTTTGTTGCTGGGATGGTATACTTTCTAGCTGTTCCAAGTGTACTTTTGCTCTCAGCTAATGAAACTCGCATTTACCTCGACACTCGCTCTTGCTTGCCTCGCCAAAGTTGACAGACCCCACTACATTAATGACAAGTGGGCCGTGGGAACTCGTAGAATCCCCTTCTTTCTCTCTGGATCCCGTATGGAGTTGGAGAGGTACACGTTGCAGCTGAATCGGACTCATTTGCTCTTTATCTCCCCTCTCGATCCCGGCCACGATCCGAACTCCTCATCGGGCACTGTGGTACAGGTCTGTCTCCGTAGTGAGCTTGGAGAAAGGTATATGCGCTCTCTTCTAGCGGCAAGAATTACTGACACCTGTCCAGAGACATAACTTCCGTCGCTCAGGCATCCATAACGGTGGGTGTTTTAATGAAACTGACACGTTTGTCAATGCCCCTAGATCAAACTTTATCAGAGGACAGTCGAAACACTACTCGTTGGGTATATAAACGCGTTGCACGAGCTGCCTAAATGCGTTGTCATCCAAGGGTTGGTTGCCGGATATACCCTGATTGGAGGTGAACGTTTGAGTACCATATGAGTATCTAACTTCAAGATGCCTAACACCGATATTGTTTCACCAGTGAGGAAACCTTGGGAGTATGGTCGTGGAAAGCAGTTCTGTCTCGGGCAAACCACGTTGCAACCCGCCCAACACAAATGGATCTTCTGCTTCGAAGCTGCAAAATGAACAAGGCTCGTGTCATGTGTAAAAAGGGAGTCCTTGTGCTAGGGCCTTGGAATCAATAGGGTCTATGCTGTGCACACTCGTACCCCCTAACTCGTTTCTTGCCACTGTTCATATTGGCCTTCTGCGAGACTAGTGCGATATCTCTCTTCTATGCTGTCGCACACGTCATCGAGATGTGAGAGTGCCTCGACAAGTGCATCAAGTGAAGACAGTCCGTCTGAGTATCATGTGAGTGCAGAGGTAACCGAGGCAACTGAAGCATATACACACCATACATTTGAATACGTAGCTGGATGAGATTTTCAGAAGGATGCGGGACACTATGTGAATTGTCAGTGGTCAGATCAAAAACGCCGTCTCCAAGAAACGGAGAAAGCCCAAGGGAACAATGGGACACCGCGATCGACCCGTCACCGACGACTATAGATCAACACCACTAACCTGTATCCACAAAACTCTACTTTTGGACTGTCGACTGTTTGTTCGGCGGGAACAATCGAATTGTGTGTTATATGACTCACTTTTTCATGAGCATCCATCGAAGGGCATTGCCCATCGTGTGGGACTCGTCAAATATTTGATAAGTGGCTGCGGAGAGGTCAGGCGCTGCGCCTTTCATCTACTGAGTGTCATAACGTAGTGTGGAACCAAGCCAGATGACCCACAATCCTTATTTTTTGAGCGAGCTCTGCCATGGTGGCCAGATAAGGGTCGCTATTGGAGACGCTTTTGGGTAGACTACAAACAGTATACTTTGTTTGGCCTCCTTGTTGCTCCGAACATGGACGCGTCCGTTCTGCAAGGCAGCCCTTGCAAAATAGATGGCTCGTCCTACTTCACTATCTAAAGAATTTTTCGCAGAGACGATCCACTTCCCCGCTCGAACGAGCGGAGCTTTCCGGTAGATGGTCCATCGTCCCCACGTCAACTTGTGGTTTCTGTGCAAATATACGATCTATCTGTGTTGGTGACCGGTAGTGTGTCCGTTGTACTACTACTCTTTCGTTGTCGTTGGGGGGGGGGGCAGCGGGTGAGTGGATATTGATGTCGTTGTCATCTTGTCGGCAGATGTAAAGCATGCGTCAACGTTGTCATTCCCGGTCGTGCACGTTGATCAAGCTCGCGAATTCGAAACAATCTAAAAGCATCCACAAAAGGTGGATTTCATTGGGAAGAGAAGCAACTAGAATCTGAACACTTGGCGATTCACTTCCATCGGTCGGAGCCGGCGCTGAGAATGAGCGTTTGAACTGAGAGCGTCCAAGACTTTGGATCGTGTCTCATGTCTCGGATCTGACAGACACGGTCAATGCGGGAATCTTGTCAAGTTGTGAGTACCATGGCTTACAGACTGTGGTCGGTATATTCTGATCTTGATCTCCTGCAGTCAGTGTGCTTTGAAACGTTCGTTCCAAGCGTGCGTGGTTCTCTCATAGAGGCCGAGACAGCGGACTAGGTACATGGCGTCTGACCCGGTCACCGCTTCATACGCACTTACGCTCTGGATACACGCAGGACCTTCTGCGGCGCGCAATCGGGGCTTACGGTACTGTGCGGGGTCCCAGTATGTTCTCTCACTCCATGTCGGACCAAAATTTGACAGATGTTTCTCATGCATATACTTATATTCGAGGGTACTCGCTTCCTCCCATCCTTGCAGGAACACTCTACTCGCCATGCGGTCATGGCCAGGTTTCCTATACAACGAGCGCACTCAGGCAAGTCCATCTAGGCACGCTACCCTCTCCCCTGGCACTTAAAACATGTCCTACTAGTCCTCAATGCAGAAGCCCGAGTATATGGACGAGCAGCTCACGCTCTTGGTTGCTAAAGGTGCAAGTGTGCAGGAACGGCGTGCACAACTCGCGCTCGCGCTCCTCGTCACGGCACCGCGTTCAGAAAGCGAGGTTGAAGGCGGTTGTCCTCTCTCTCCCGGGTCGAGTGAGGAGCCACGATCTCGGTTCTCGCACTCCGCGCCATCATCCCCAACGGTGAGTTGGCGTGCAGAGCTGGCTCGCATCGACGGGACTGACGTGGATGGCACAGTCGATGAGCTCGCCGGTGCTAGTACCACCCCCTCCGCCGCCGTCCGCCGCTTCACGCAAGCGCAAGTCGATGCTTTCAAAATTGGTAAAGGCCTTTGTACCTTGAGACGCGGTATCTTTGTGGAGATAGCAAGGCGAATGTAGTCTAGTTATGTACTAGCATTGGGCGGGTCTCCCATGCCTAGCGTGCGGGTCCACGGAATTTTATCTGCTAGACGGACCATCAGAAGCATCATCGTTTGAGCGCCTGGAACATGTCGAGCAGCTCTTCCTTTGACTGCGACCGCTTTTACCCTACACTCACGGCGGAGTATAAGTTGTTCTACCTATCCACAACCACGACTGGGCTGCACGATGGACGAGATAGTCCCTCACCTATGGATCGGTGACCTGCCAAGCGCACTCGATGTGGAGAGTCTCAAAGCCAAGAAAATATTTAGCGTCGTGACAGCGATGCGAGGAAAGGTTACCATCAACGCAGTGTGTTGCGCCTCTCGTTTCAAGATTAGAACGGATTGTTCTCACCCCACTTACTACCAGACATTCAACAAGTACCAAATCAACATCGATGACAGCGCGGACGAGGACGTGCTCGTACACTTTCTGCCTTCCATATCCTTCATCCAGAAAGAGCTCGACAAGGGTCGCGGTGTGCTCGTTCACTGTCAGGCTGGCATCAGTGAGTCGTCCAGCTCACCATATACTCGATGATGCCGAATCGTTTTCAGGCCGAAGTGCCACCATCGTCGCAGCTTACTTGATGTACACGCGCAAGCTAGATGCATCCGCTGCACTCGACATGATCAGGGCCGTACGCCCACACACCGAGTGAGCTCGTGTCCACTCTTGGCCTGCACACTGGGCCTTACACGAGCAGCCCCAACGAAGGTTTCCTCCAACAGCTCGAGATATTCCACCAGGCGTCCTACAAGATCTCTCGCAGGTCCAAGCCCGTTCGCTTGTTTTACATGGAGAGAACGACCGAAGAAGTCATGAGTGAGTAGATCTGACCCCCTGTACGGTCCACACGTTCGTGGCCAATACGATCCTGTCAGACGGCGATGGTTCTGCCCCGCCAGCGGACATGTTTGCAAAGTATCCACAGACACCCGTATCCGAATCGGCACCAAACACTCCTGTCATCGTCCCGAGCAGGCGGATACGATGCAAAATGTGCAGGTACATTGACCCCACCTTCGAACGCACAAATATCGAATACTAAAGTGCATTCACCTTCCCGTCCCTTGTTCTATCCAGACAGGAACTCGCAACCCGCGAACACATGCTCGATCACGGCCAACTTGGTCCACCGACGCCAGCCCTCCCTTCTTTGTCGCCCGCCGCATCGCGACGTCATTCCAACGACCTTTCCCTTGTCCCACTCTCCCGACGCCCGTCCACCAGCTTGAACGTCACTATATCCCGCCGTCCGTCGGTGAGTCAACCCCGTTCACGACTTAACTCGGCGTCGGCCGGGGTCGTAGAGGGACGACCGGCCATTCTCGCTGCGCTCGGCGGTCGTGGACTTCTCGAGTCCCTCTCCATGTCTGCCCTCGAAACTGAAGACGACGCGGACGAGTCGGACGCGGACAAGCCCACCACATCCACCCATGGGCCGAGTGGTAGCAGTACTGCCACCGCGACGCTCAACCCGTCCTCACGCCGTCCGTCAGGCAGCGATGCATGGACCTTTCGGCCCTCACCCCGCTCGATGGAGGGCATCGGGCGGGATTTGTCGCATGCGCTCGAGGAGAGTATGGCGGGTGAGGTAGCCGATCCACCCAAAGAAGTGACGCATCGAACGCCGTCTCCGCCGGTCGACACCATCAAACGCACTTCGTCCCCGCCACCCCTTTCGACAGGGGGTGCACAATACGTGAGTGGTGCGGACCTCGCTGCGCACCTCTCGTCCAATCCCAAGCTCGCCGCATTGCGCACCGCGGCGAGTCTGAGCATGACGGGCCTGAACGGCTCCAAGACTTTCTTGAGCCCTCCGTTACTAGTGAACCCAAAGTGTTCGGGTTACTTTGTGGAACCGGTATGCCTGTTCCTATCTTTTTTCCCGCCCTTGTTGTCGCTGCAAGCATCGAATGGACTGACAGGATGGCACTAGATGAAGTGGATGGAACCCATGCTCGCGAGCGGAGAGCTCGCTGGCAAGATCGTCTGCCCCAACAAGAAATGTGGCGCCAAGATTGGCAATTACGATTGGGCGGGCGTATGCTGTGGGTGCAAAGAGTGGGTGACACCGGTGCGTTGCGACAGACGTCGACTCCCCCGTCTCGTGTGCGTATGTATTAACGACTCGCAGGGTTTTTGCATTCATCGCTCCAAAGTCGACGAAATCGTCGTGTGAAGAATCCTGCAACACATTCACGTCATGACACGGGTTTGGGGATTCCCGAGCTTGCTTTCCTATGTATTTTTTTCTCTTCTTTCCTTGTACACAGTTTCTTGTACACCGTGCGGATGGCCGAATGAGTGGATAGCATTTTGTAAGAGTAAATTTATACCATGAACGAAGGGTTAGACAATAGGCGGATCAATTTCCAGGATGACAAACTAAAGGAGCGTATGGGTTCTAAGATAGCCAGAGCATGCGGAGAAAAGAACAAACAAGCTTGCATACTACATACACGAGAAAAAAGGAATAGTATAACCGCGTGTCCAGTCAATAGCAGAAATTATCTAGGGAGCGTAGGGGTGACTCAAACGAGAGTTTTAGAATAACGACAAATTGAAGAATAACAGAGAAGAAAAAACAATAGAGAAACCGATGACATACAATGAGCACAAACAGCAAAACGTTTGACGTGGTGTGGTGAGAATATGCAGGGCGAGTGTGCCAACAATCCATTATCGGTCCCCAGTCGAGCTGGATGTGTTCATCGTATTGACCGTCTTTGCTGATCGTCGCGAGCCAAACCGGAGTTTGCCATCGTCTCCTCGACCCCACGAGAACAGCCCGACGGCCTCGTGAGAGTGTGCGCTCCCTGTGCGTGATCGGAGGGACCAAGCCGGCGAGGAGGGTCGTGGTGCATTGATTTCAAGATGCTCCTGATGGGGATGTGCGTGATGATGGTGGTGTTGGTGTCCCAAAGTACCAACCGTATGTCTTCCATCGCAACACGCGCGGACGTTCTCGAGGCCTTCAAACCCGTCGTCTGATTGCGATCCGCCATGCAATTCAAACTCGAGCTCCTCGTCATCTCGTCCGTTCCCCGATAACACTCGTTCAAACGACCGAGAGGGACTATACGGGCTTTCTGGCGCGGCCCACCGAAGATATTCCGCTGCAGGCGTTCCATTGCGCTTGCCGAGAGAACCCCTAACAGAGAGCTGGGAGCGACTCCGCTTTCCACGAGGCGTCGTACTGACGCCATTGTAATTGCTCCGGTCGCTTCGCTGACTCTGGGGACTTGAGTCGGCTAGATGCCGCTGGTCATCGTCCGTGAATTCAGCGCTACGTGACATGGGACTCGTAGGAGCTGCACCATTCTCGTTCTGGTTTGAGGACGCTCCCAGATTTGGGTTGGGACGAGCCAAGAGATACTTGAGAGCCTGAAAAGGTATCGGTCAGAAACTGTCACGCGCGGAGCCAAGGCAGATAGAGCCCACATTTAGCCAGATGTCGTGACGCTCCTTCGTAGGGGCAGTGATCTTCATCTCCCTCTGAGCCGTCGAGATCACCACACTATATTGGTACAACCCAGGTGGCATAGGGTTGGGGTCCAGGACAGAACGCACGCCTTCGATGTACGCTACGAATGGAACACATTAATCAATTGCCATCGAAGCCATTAGCAGTGCACAAAGACGAACTTACCACTCTTGGCGCTCGACTCGGATACGTTTGATGAGCCGGGATCGGCGGAGCTCCAGTACAACGTCTTGGTGTATGGATGCACCCAGAAGAACCGTTTGTGTCGCTTCTCTCCATGTCCCTTCCCAATCGCGCGTCTCGTATACTTGTACAAGAACTCCCCGATCATCGTTTGAGTAATGGCGTGGATGACAGCTGGATCCGTTGGACCACCTGACTGGTCCACAGCTTGGGCAGATGATACAGCAGATACGCCTTGAGTTTGTCCGCGGCTCACGAACGGATTGTGATCCGATGACATCGACGACCGCGGAGAGAGCGCACTGCGATCCGAGGTGAGAGAAGTACTCGACAGTTCCCTGCGTTCCTTCTCTCGAACGCTCCATGATGGCAGTCCAGACGGGGGATGCGAATTCTGTGCATGAGCAGCAGCATTTGCGGCAGACCTGAAGCTGCTTGTGGACGGTGGCTGGCGGATAACCGAAGAGGGAGGCATACTGGATCCATGCTGTCTTGGACCATATGACCCTTTGTTCACGGAGAGCATTGAACCAAACGTTGGGGTCGTCGCACGTTGAATGAGCTCTGGTGGTGGGGGTGACGATGGCCTTGGCGGAGGAACATCACCCGAAGCAGATGAAGTCGTCGGGAATCTTCTCTCGGGTATAAACGAAGGTGGGGGCATAGTGCCTGCTGGGGGAGGTTGACGGGGAGGAGGGGGCAAAGCCATCGTGGGTGGACGTGTCTTGTCAACCACCGAGGGCACATTTGACGTCGTACGAGACCGTTTCGCGGAGTCTTCGGCGACGGGAGGAACAACGGTGTCAACGGATTGTCGTTGCTCGGACTGAGTTACACGGGATGAGATCATGTTGAAAGTTGCAATGACAGAGTCTCTGATGGAAGTGACAGGAGAGGTCGATCCAGAGGGCGGTGAAGTCGACGATGAAGATGTCACTAGCTGGAACTGCTGGCCACTTGATCCAACCTTGTAAAGACCCATGGGTGTGCCCGAAGGATGGGCGACGGGCGTGATGGACGAGCTTGAGACATCCTGCTTCCCAGAGGGGGGTGTAGAGGAAAGAGCGACGGCTGAGGCGCTGGGAGGGGTGACAGGTCTTGGCACATCCGTCTGTATTGACATCTCCCTAACGTCCGGCCTTGGTTGCTCGACATACTTGATGACCTCGACCCGTTTGTCGACATACTTGACGACTTCAACTGGCTTGTCGACGTACTTGATGACTTCGATTGGCCTGTCAACCTCCTTGATCACTTCGATTGGTTTCTCGACCTCCTTGAGCACCTCCATTTCTTTGATTACTTCAACCTCCTTGACGACCTCTACCTCCTTGATCACCTCGACCTCCTTGATGACTTCAACGACCTTGACATCCTCAAATCCAGCATCAACACCCTTCTCATCATACTCGACCGGTGTTTTCCGTGATTCAAGTTCATACATCTCCCTCTGCTCCGTCAAGGATGCCACGGATGACCAACCCCCCCTGCTCGAGAGTCTCGACGCCTTGATACTCTCTTCGTCGCTCTCGGAATAATCATTGTCCGAGATTGTCAACATCGAGTGAAAGTCCTCGCGTGACCCAGAGGGCGTTGTCATCCCAATACTCATTCGTGCGTCTTGATAATCATCTGTATCTGTCTCCGTCTCTGCACCAGTTTCGGTGGCACTGTCGTCCATGTCCGACTCAGATTCGTAATCGGATTCAGTGGAAGCAGAAAGAGCGCCAGGCATGCGGCCATTCCGCAGGGTAATGTCGCCACTTCCATCGTCCGAGGACTTGGAGAAGTCGGATTGCGTGAGTGTCGTACGACGCGGCGTGGGCGAAAAGACGGGTTGACGAGGATATCCGAGGGGAGAAGTTTGGATCCCGGCTTGGACGCTGTCTTCACTGGGCAAATGCTGCACGGCGATATCGGTGCGTTGGAGGACAACCTCATCCGTCTGGGAAGACGTATCTGAGGTGATTGTGGCGACGGTGGGGGATGGAACCGTCTCCGCTTCGGCCTGTACGCCAATCTCGGTCGTAACGGGCGGGAGAGTGGGGACAAGCAATGTGATTTCATTTCCATCGATTTGGCATCCGACTTCCCTGGTTTCCCGCTCAATAATAGCGTCTTCGACCACACTGGTCATCCCTACGTCCAACTCTTCGGAAAGCGCTGCAGATAGTGTTTCAGGCTGTCCAACGAGCGACGGTGGACGTGCCTCCTGGAACGCAGCACCACCGCGAGGACGGCGTTGGGCACCACCACGTCCACTGCGGGAGAGAACGGACTGACGTAGAGGACTGGTGTTTGATTGGAGAGAGCCGCGGGATGCTGACTTGCGGAGTATGTTTGCAAAAGCTGGGTCCATCCCATCAACGCTCGTACGATTTGAGGGTGGAACAAGCAGTGAAACTTCCAGACTACGCTGCCGCACATCTTCCTCATTGTGACCATCGTCAGACACCTCAATGTCAAATTCATCGGCACCACCTTGCTCATCGTCAAACGAGCCTGGAATTGATGGACCAGGAGGAGGCGTTGACTTAATACCGAAACCATTGACATCGTTTGGCGAGCGATTGCGACGAGCTTTTTCAAATCGCTCAGAGAGTGAAATGATGCCGCGGCCTCTACGACCACGGCCCCTACCGCCGGCGCGGAAGGAGGGAAGCCTGTGCCTCGGCTGGACGTCTGCAGCGGGTGCCGGCACATCATTGTCTTCAAAGAGCTCACTCTCGGTTGGTTCATTCTCGTCGTGAACATATCCGGGCGACGCTTCCAGTTTACGCTTGTAATCCATGCGCATCTCTTTCTCGCGATGAAGGGAGCCCTTGAGTGTCTTGATCTGTCTCTCGGCGTGGAAAAGTCTTTGCTGAAGCGCTTCTATTTCCTTGTTGGGGTGGTTGGATGCGTGGAACGGACGTGAGGGTGATGGGTCGGGAGAAACATCAGCAAGGTCCTCGAAAGAATCTGGCTGGAAAACAACCGAGGTGTCCTGGCGTTTCCTGTTCGTTGACACACCCCCAGCAGTGAACACATCATCCTCGTCAGCCGTAGCAGGGGTCAAAAAGTCTTTGGCATCCCCTGAACCCGGGGTGAAGGGAGAGCCAAACTTGGGACCCAATCTCCGATTTGCTTTTGCTACTTCCACCTTCAAAGCGTCCAGTGCGGACTGCAAATCGGATTTATCGCGCTGCAGGCCTGCGGCATGTTTGCGTGCCTGGGCAAATTCGGTGTCATGTTTAGCTTTGAATTCATCCAAGGCGGTCTTTGTGCGCTCTGCTTCATTCTTGTGTTGGTCTGCGGATTCACGTGCTGTATTGAGCAGCTTGGTGAGGCGTTTATGCTCAGATTCCAATCTCTGCGCGGTGCTTTGGGAGTCGGAGAGCTGCGTGCGGAGCTCTTGCAGGGTCACTTCGAGGTTCCAGTTCTCTTCCTTGAATTTGTCTGATTGGGTTGGGTATGAATTAGGCGCAAGATCCCAATAGTGAAATACGTACCTGAATTTTGCTCTTGCGAATGTAGAGCGGTGCGGAGGGATTCCATGCTCTTCTCGAGGTCGTCCTTTTCCTCCTTCATGTCTTGTATGGCCTTGTCTCGCTCTCCGAGAAGGCTCTGGAGACGTCGGACCTCGGTCAGCAAACCGCTGCCAATTTCAAATGCGAATTCTAGCAGGAAGAGGTGGACATGAGATTCAAGACAAGAGATCTGATGGGGGAGTGACACACCAACGTCATCTGCTCTATGGGCTGCATTTTTGGCCCGACGAGACTGGGCAGCAGAGGAAGAGGAAGCCTTGGACCGTTCCGGTTCATCACGGGGGAGATCCCTAACTTGGACTGCGGGAGAAAACGTGTCGTCAATGGGGCCCTAGGGAACAAGAGTTAGTAACAAGTAACAAGTGAGGGCAGAATGAGGGTGGAAATGAAGTGAAAAGGGTGATTGGGCGAACGAGTGCCACAGGACGGACGCGTCAGTTCTCCGTTGAGCAGGCTGTAGGGTTGTGCCTGCCACGTCGCGTGGGTAACAGAGGGAAATGAATGCGACTCGAGCAAGCGGAGGGGACAGGTGGTCATTGTGCACGGAAACCATGAGGCACAGAAAGAAGCATGCAGACACGAGCGAGATGGTTTGGACGAGATTGCCCGGGAGAACAAAAGGAAGATAAGTACATTTGGACCGAATGCGCTCGAAAGTTGAGCGTTTTCGAGGTCCCAAGCCTTGATGGTGTCTGCGAGCTCGCGGTAGCGCTCTCTTGCGTCTGCATCGAGATCTTCATCGTCGCCACGCTCTACATCGAAGTCCTGGAGATGGCGGATCTTTTCTTCGAGCTCGATCTGCTGAGCGAGGACGCGCTGTCCGAGTGCGCCGGCTTGTTGGAGCTGCTTTTCCTTGCTGTCGAGGAGGAGCTGGAGGTGGAGCTTGCGCTCTGACGGGGAAGCGAAGACGCTGGTGGACAGGTCAGGGAGAGAAGAAAGAGTGGAAGCGAGACCGTCAGATGCGCTGGCCATCGCTCCAGATGGCGGCCGCGCGTTAGAATTTTGCAGAGCAGCAGGTGGTTGGTAAACTTTTGAACGCGAGCACGACTCAACAAATGATTCTTTCCTTTTCTGGTAATACTTTCACATGCGCTAACCTATTCGCTTCGCGGCGGCGGCCGTCGTCGTCGTCGTCAGCGACGTTGGGTAGATATAACTAGACTGTATCAAATGACCAACGATATGACGCCCGTCCTGCGCATCGGCGTCGACGTCGGGGGTACTAACACGTACGTCGTCCTCGCACCGTCCATGCCTCGCTAAGCAGCGGGCACAGGGACGCCGTCCTGCTCGACGTTGCAGCCGGACAGGTCATCGCCTCTGCCAAACACCCGACTACCCCAGACGTCACAGAGGGCATCCAGCACGCTATCCAGAGCGTCCTCGGCAATGCCCCACACGACGCCGCCATCCAGGCCATCTCCATCGGTACGACGGTATGTCGCCCAGTCACAGTCCGACGCACGACGCAGGTACCCATTTCCTCCAGCACTTTGTGAACGCGCTTGTCGAGCGACATCGCGCTCGGCTAGACCGAGTGGCTGTCATCCGTCTCTGTGGGCCTTTTACGCATGGCACCCCTCCGTTTGCTGGCTTTCCACTCGAGCTGAAAAATAGTATGTACTGCTCGTCGTCTGCCACGGCAAGGCGTCTGACACTCCCGCCCTAGTCTTGAAAGGCCCCTGTTTCCTCGTTTCGGGGGGACTCCAGATTGATGGGAGCGCCATTGCGAGCGTCAACACCACCGAGATCGAGTCGGTCTGCGACGAGATCGACAGAAAGGTGCATCCATACATTTTCCGTAATTGCATCGACCTGTGCTCAACCTAACGCGTTCCATTCGCGAAAAGAACGTCGGTGCAGTTGCGGTCGTCTCGGTGTTTGCACCCATCGACTCCACTTTGAGACAGGAAGAACACGTCGCTTCGATCGTGCGAGCGAGACGACCACACCTCAACGTCGTGTGTTCCAAGGATGTGGCTCACATTGGCCTCCTGGAACGCGAGAACGCGACCATTTTCAACGCCTCGCTTCTTCGGTATGCTACGAAGACCGTCGCAAGCTTCCAGAAAGCAGCACACGCATTACACCTAAGATGCCCTGTGTTCGTCACGAGTAACGATGGCACCTTACTCGACTGCGCGCAGGCCGCTCAATTACCCATTCGGACCTTGTAAGTCCTCATTGATGTGGTGCATTCACAGACCGTCCACCGTTCACAATCATCTCGGTTTGGAACCCCGATCACGACGACTCTTTAGCTCTTCCGGTCCCACCAACTCCATGAGGGGCGCTGCATTTCTCGCGTCGCTCCAATCCGACATCCCCAAAGAATCTGCGCTCGTGGTCGACATAGGAGGCACAACGGTTCGTCCTTGTTCCTTCGTCCCTTCTCGGACCTTGTAACGGCAGAAATCTACAGACGGATATCGGAATGCTTCTGTTCGTGCTCATCCTAACCGAATCCAACACCCTTGGTTCTGACACCCTGACTTGAAGGCCCAATGGCTTCCCTCGGCAAGCTGCTGCCCACCATCAACTTTGTGGGGTCACGTTGAACTTCTCGATGCCTCATGTCACCAGGTAGCCCGACACGTTTATCCGCCGGGAAACTAGCTCAGTCCAAATTTCCGTCCCAGCATCGGTCTCGGAGGTGGCTCTATCGTCCGCCAGGATTCTCACTCCAAACGGGTAACTATCGGTCCTGACTCAGTGGGCCACAGAATCACTTCCGAAGCCCGTGTTTTCAACGGTCAAACGCTTACTGCCACCGACATTGCCGTCGCTGCTGGACGAGTGTCCGTTGGAGATGTGTCCCGTGTGGCGGGTCTTGACCAATCCATCACCGATAATGCACACAAGGCAATCAAGCGCATGTTGCAGACGACTCTGGACGCGATGAAGACGTCCGCGACGGACATTCCTGTCTATCTGGTCGGCGGAGGATCCATTTTAGCACCAGACGAGCTCGTCGGAGTCAGTCGAGTGCATCGACTTCCTCATTACGACGTTGCAAACGCAGTTGGCGCTGCTATCGCTCAGGTGCAGACACCATCTCAGATCACAGTCACGCGATAGCTCATTGGCAGGCAGATATCCGGTACGGTCGACTCGTTCGAAGACACCTCGTCTACACCCGTGGCCGAGTTGAGAAAGGCCATCGAAGCGAAAGCAATCGCCCGCGCAGTCGCTTCTGGTGCCGCTCCAAACCGCGTCTCCATCGTCGAAAGCGAGGTAATACCCGTTGCATATACCACCGGAAGATGTCGCTTCTACGTCAAGGCCGCCGGTGACTGGAGTGGAAATTCGGTCCCAAATGAAATAAATGACGACACGCAAGGCACTGTTTCGTCCAGCGAGGATACCATGGCGCTATCCCCAGCGATACCAGACGCTGTGCTCGAAGAGACTTTCTCGTTGGACTCGGCTGACGATATTCTTTCGTACATACCTAGAGTGCTAGATAATCAATGGTTTGTATCTGAAACCGATCTCGAATGGATCGCGGACGGATGCTACGTTTTGGGCTGCGGTGGAGGTGGCTCGCCATTCCATACTTTCTTGGAACTCAGAGAGATGGTGCGGGCAGGAGAGGTCATCCGCATTGTCGACCTGGGCTTCCTCACCCCGGATGCACTCGTTGGCTGGGGTGGTGGAATGGGCAGCCCGGAAGTGAGTGAGGAGAGGTTACTTGGAAACGAGTACGCGCGTCCGCGTCTTTGGGGGTCTTTCGTTGACCGAATCACAGATACAACGAAGCGAGTGCCGACCTGTGGACATTTCTGGGGGTCAGTCGTAGAGCATTGTACCTATCACGGCCAGGTCTTACGCAGGTCGACAGATAACGAAGCCTGACGCTCTGTGTGCGCTGGAAATCGGAGGTGGAAACGGGATGATCAACGTGAATCTCCCGTCACTCTTGTTTCTTGGACTGATGTCTCGTCCAGATGATCACAGCCGCCACAAAGAACTATGACATCCCGATCGTCGATGGAGATTTCATGGCAAGTAACAGAGATTCTCTCCCTGCAGACCTTGATGACGGGTCCCTTTTTCAGGGTCGCGCGTATCCAACCGTAGGCGATCGTCTCATCCAAAGATGAAGTGCAGAAAAAGCTAAGTTGGAGGACTGTATAGTGTCATCAAACAACTGCAAACGTGTACGACGAAACCGGTCGTGGGTTGAGCCTTGTTCCTTGTGCCATATCGAGCGGAGATGGTAACGTCATGGTTGGTCCTTACCCCTGAGTGGTTGGGCGCTTAACCTGTAGCCTACGACCCTGATCACGTTGCACAGATCATGACCAGGGCCAAAAAGGACACCGACGTTGATGCATTGCTACGAGCAGCCTGCGTCGAGATGGGGTGCGTTGTCATCAAGCGTCGTCGTTGAGACCCCTCTCAAGAGATGTTAGGACACATGTGGGAATGGCCAGTCCGCCGCTACGAGCCAAGGACCTGACGGCTTGTATGATCGTGGGCACGGTGTCGTTGAGTTGGCGCATCGGGAGGGCCATTGCACTTGCACGAAAGCAGTCCGAGATGGACCAGATAGGACATGTCATTGTCGACGCGGTTGGAGGGGCCAAGACGGCAAAGGTGTTGTTTAGCGGAAAGATCACCGACGTTCACAGAAGGTATGTCTGGACCCCCCCAAAAAAAAATTGCAGCCGGGCTGATGGTGTCTGAGATTGTACAAGGGACATACGATTGGGGAGGTGGTCATCACTGCCCTGTCCGCGGACGAAGATGACAAGGATGATCGAGACGAACCCAAGGCAAAGTTTGAGGGTACTTTGACCATACCCTTCAAGAACGAGAACCTATATGCAGAGCACAGTGCACATGGTGGTCAGAGAACGGTACCGAACCGCTGAAATCCCTCACTGTGAGAATACCCTGACGGTGGTTGATAGATGCTGGCGACGGTGCCCGATCTCATTGCTGTGCTCGACGCCCAGAACGGTTCAGCGCTCGGCACTCCGCAGTACAAATACGGATTGAGGGTCTTGGTCCTCGGGATAACGGCTGCCCCTCAATGGACGAGTACCCAAAGAGGACTCGCGCTGGGGGGACCGGGTGCATTCGGGTCGGTCACCTGTCTCTGTGCCCAACGTGCGTTTCATGTTGACTGGATGTGCAGCTTTTCCGAGATGGCGTACACACCACTTGGGGTGTACAGCAAGCCGCGGTCGGTGATTGAAGAGTATGGTGGTAAGACGTAGTGCACACGCCCTGTTGACCAAAAGGCCATCGCGAATCTGGGGTGCCCGCACGTACAGAGGTGCACCTCGCTTGTCAAATTATATGTGTCTCTCCATTCCTGGGTACCCTCTGCCCGACTGGTTGTCGTTTAGGGTTCCGCCCTTGTCTGACAAGGCCTATTTTCTTTTTCGCAACAAGGTGACCTCTGCACATTTTTACAGCACGCGGTCGGCCGTGGGTGTCTTCCTCACACGGTGTTCTCTGCCACATGCCCCGCTGCGCGGTCAAGAATAGCGTGTCTTTAGACACGTCCTCGTTCCCCCCAACGACGGTGACCCACGTCGACAGACAGCGCGGACGATGCCACGCAGGCCCTGTGTCCGTCCGGGATGGGTCGGTGTGGACAGCCGCGGATCAGCGGATGCAGATGACGCAGGATGATGACGACAACAATTGAAATTGTTTCCTTTTTTTCTCTTTTTCTACGCGTGATGATCGCCATCAAGTTGGCGCGCGCCGAATCATCCTGGCAGATGTCCGGACATGCGGGGTGGACGCGTCCAGGGAGGGAGAGGGAAACGAGGGTCCGGGCCAAGTTCCGAGGGCGCTCACGTCGTCGATCGGGAACTGAACTCCCGACAACCCTTTAACCACCGACCGATCGCACTTGCCCGCCAAGGACCTCTTGAAAAAAAAACATTCCCATAATTCGTTGCTTCGATGAGGCCTAATGCATATCTGTACCGAGCGGAAATTGCGCGGGACTCGAGGCCTGATCGTTCCTCCGAGCAGCACACACAATAGTGTATACAGCCTTGCAGCCAAGCGAAATAAAGAATCGTGCCAACTAGTCTTGTCAATTATGATACAGAGGAATGCATAAATTAGTCTATTCGACTGGTCACGAGTTGGGTGTCGTCCAAAGGAGTTAAATACTGTAGCAAGGAAGGACTGGAGGTGATTGTGTCAGCCATGCTAAAGAGTCCACTGCAAATGACATGAATGTATAAGGAAGAGCTAGATGGAGGGAGCGGAACAAACAAGAGAGACAGAAAAAGTTTGCACTCGTTTCCAAAATAGAATATACAACAAGGTGTGGCTATCAAAGCGTGTCAGATGGATCAGACCTTTTCAGAGGCCCGTCTCGCTGCTATCCGTCTCCGTTTCCATGCAGGTGTAAAGTCGACGTTTCGGAGCATGACTACTGCAATGGCGTACACCACGCCGAAACAGATGGCTGGTATCGTACCAAGGTGATAAGCCTTGATGAGCGCATCCAGGATCTCGTTTTCGTACTGGGGATACTGCGCATGGTTGTCTGCCAACCCCAGTCCTTGGTTCACGAGAGAAGCAGGGAGCTTTCCTTGAAGCGACTTGGTGAAGCTGGTCTCGTATATAGCTGTGAGAAGTGCCGTCGCAAACGTTCCTCCGAGCGTGCGCAGAAATGACAAGAAACCACTGATGCCGGCAACCTGATGGGGTTTGACGGACATGGGTCCAACCAGAAGCGAGGGCTGATACAAAAGTCCAGACGCTGTGCCAGTGAGCACCGAGTATCCAATAGCGTGCGCGACGGGCGTAGAACGCCCCACGGCAAGCATCAAACCGCTGCCCAACGCGTACAACAGTCCGCCAACAGCGCCGACGAGTCGTACGTGGCCAGTGAATGACAAGATATTAGCACCCAAGACGAACGAGGCACCGAGAGGGACGACGAGTGCAAACATTTGGATTCCCGACGTGACGAGGGAGGAACCATGGACGTCGGTATAGTAACGGGGCAGGAAGAAGACGCATCCAAAATACCCCGCGCCGGTTAGAAAGTTGATCAGGCATGCAGTGGGAATGTTTGGTATCTTGAACAGGTTGATGTCGACGACTGGGTCCTCGGCCACTTTGAGTTCGTAATAGACAAAGACGGGGATGAGGCTTCCGCCGATGGCAAAGAGAGAGATGATGGGTGCGGACTGAGGGAGATGTTGGTCAGTGCTTGACGCGTCTGCGCGAGACACTCACGTTCCAGGGAAACATTTTGTTACCCATCTCTATTGCGATGCAGATCGTGCTGGAGATGGCGACGACCAAGACGGAACCAACAAAGTCTACTTGACGTAGTTGTGCGAGGAGACCGACGCGCTGTTGTGTATGTGGGACGGGGTATCGAAGGCTGGTTGAGCCGATGATGAGAGTGATGGCAATGAGGATGAGTGTTATCCAAAAGAGCCACCGCCAATCGGTGTCTACGGATATGATGGCTCCCAGGACTGGCCCAATTGCGAGTCCGACAGCGGAGGCGAGCGCAAAGAAACCCAGCCATAGCCCTCGTGTATCCGGCGTTGTGAGATCCAAGACGATGATTACGCCAACAGATTGTCTCCCTGCGGCGCCGATGCCCTGAAGAAGACGCGCCCCGATCAAGGAATTCATAGACTGGGAGGGTGCGTGTCAGACAAAGAATTCGGCATTTACGCCATGAAGAGGGTGGAAAAGTGAGAGAAAGATGCCCACCATGGCCAGGGCGCACCACAATGTTCCAGCACCAAAAATAAGCATTGTTCCGAGCAGGACTGGGGCACGACCAAACACGTCGCTGAATTTGCCGAGGAGAGTCTGAGTGACGGTGAAACCCAAGAGGTATGCGGTTGCGAGCCAGTTTTGGCCGGCAGGGTCCTTGAAGTCGGCGCTGATGGTGTGCATGGCTGTGGTGGTGGTGGCTTCGTTGAGGTAGGCTGTCAAGTTTCCGATCCACAGGCTGGCCATGATCAAGAAGAAGTGCAGACGGGAGACGACGACTGCGGGCTGTTGATCTTGATAGGTTGCGCCTGGCTGCGGGTTGTTGGGGCCGTCTTGAGAGCGTCGGGGGGACGAGGGGGTGGGAGAGGTGACGATGGTCTTGTCCTCGTTGAGGGCCTCTCCGCTGTTGTTCATGGTCGCGCATTGCGACAGGGTATGGGTTGGAGAGGAGCTCATGGGGGAGGGGAGGGGTGGTGAGAAGGGGAGAGGTTCAGTGTATAAGAGGGCCGGGATGGATCATCCACGCGGGCGGGAGAAAGAGGGAGTAAGCCCAGTGGACGGGGAGGAGGGGGGGCTGGGGAGGTGGGGATAAGAACGAAAA
>JBBPKD010000100.1:7246-41067 GCA_038089075.1 Singerocomus inundabilis
CAGGCTGGCGCTAGCGAGCAACAGGCCGGTCTCCTTGCAGCAGCGTTCTTTATATTCTCTGGCACTGATGTGGTTGACGTTTGCGAGGGTCTTGTAAAGGTCTACGAAGACGAAGTTGGATGTGGCTGCTCTAGAGTAGGGCAGATATTATCGGAGCGAAAGCGTGTGTGGAGGACGGAGAGGATGGTGTCTGAATCATTGGAGGGGTAAACGGTGGCGGAGTGTGAGGTGTATACAAGGTGGGCGAGGTCGCCAGTGTTGACGGCGTGTGTGGAGAGCGATGAGGCCGAATGAAGGAACGTGAGGACGAGCGGGCAAAGAAGAGAAAGAAAAAGCAGGCACAGGTGCCAACAGAACGCTGAGGCCGACTAGTAGAGAGCGTCCATGTCAACGCCTCCTCACATCCACTGCTCGACCCCAACGAACGAGGTAGACAAGGCGTTGGACTTTCATCTAGTCTAAAGAAAGCCAAGACTCTAAGGCAGTCTTTTAAAAAAAGTCAAGCCCGAGAGTATGGCATTAGACATTCAGCCACACCGCTCCAACGGCGAGGATTTCTGGGTGTACAGTGTTCTCCGTTTCCATGGAGCCAGTCTACCACACGACGCCGCGTTCGTCATGCGAGGTAGAATACGTACGGTGTATACGTTGACAATATGAACCCTCGGGTGGACATTGAACGCGTCCGCCAACCAGGGAAACAGGCGAACCAAACCACATTCCGGCATCGCACCCATTACGGTGTGGGAGGTGCTCAGACCACCCGAAAATAAAAACCCGCCCCCATCTACGCTTTCTTCAGCTCTTACCGTTGCTCTCTTCTCCTCGTTCCTTACAGTCTCTTCTCCCACATGTGTTTACAAGAGTCTATTGATACCCCTTTTCTCATAAGAATGGTCCAACAAGTGATACAAGGACACCCAAAACCACCGTGCCACCCACCGAGGACGAGGACGATCTCAACCCTACACCGCTCGTCACAGCAGTTGCAACAAGTGGGGGACACTCGGGTGCAACGAGCAGCTGCCCATAGTTGGCCGCAACCCACAGCAAGACGCCGTTCGTCCAACCGAATCCCGCTTGAACGGTGTATTCACCTCCAGATCCCGAGGAATCGACATTCAGATTCGAGAACTTTTCGTACATCTATCGTCGAATACATAAGTCGGATGCATACACACGTATACATAGTGGCACGACGTACATTTCCGGTGTTGTTAATGCTGCCAGTGAGATTGAGTTGTGAGGCCGGAAGCTGGGGCAGCATGCCCGGAATAGACCCTCCAGTAGCGTGCCTATTGACGTAACAACAACTTGTCAAACATCAAAAACTGAAGATGGAGAGAGTGCTCACCAGCTGCACAAGGTGCTGGTGAAGTACCTGTTTGCCATCTCACGCTTGAGAGTAGCTGCCCAGCCCTCACCAGCTGTCGCATTCCCACCGTTCACGACCGTTCCGTTCAACTGGTTAACGTCGGCACCGGGTCCTGTTGCCGTGACATTAACACTAGTGGTATTGCTATGGAATGGTTGCCCGGGGAGCTGGGATTCCGTGAAATTAAGTTGGCCAGCTGGAACGAGGTCGTAAGTCGATTGTCCCGAGCCAGGTGTGGGGAGGGTATTCGTTGTCAGGTTAGAAGGCAATGCCTCGAGAGCGGAGATGATGATATATTGATGCGGAGGCCAGGCATTTGGCGCATCCCTAAGGGAATACATTAGTAACAACAGTAGAATATGATAAACAATTCTCACTTACCATTGCAACCCTGTCCAGTCCACAAAAGTCACAGGAAAAGTACCGTTGTACTTGTTCATGACCATGTTCACGGCAGCGAAGTAACCGAAGGCGTTCGCCTGAGATGCAAGGACCTCGTCGGGGATAATGCCATTCCACACAGGGTAGAACGTCGCGGCCGTGAAAATTGAGTTACGTGAATTCGATGTAAGATTGAAGTCGTAGAACGCAAGCTTTGAAGAGTCCCACATGAGATCCAATATCCCAGCACGGATCCCAGCGGCGGTTTGGAGATGACTAGCAGAAGCTGTGGTATTCGAGTCACCGTAAAGGCCCGCGAGAAGGACATGAGCCTTGTCTGGGACAGATGAGCCATTTATCGTGAAGACAACCAACCATATAACTCACAAAGTATACTATTCAAACAAATTGGAATATTGTTCTTGACATTCAGTGTACGGAGACCGGCATTTCCAAGTTGTGGGACGAGCTGGAATCGGGAACTGTAGTCCCAGCCAGTCTCAGCTCCGGAGGCAAGCTCGCTATATAGATCAGCCGCTTGGGAGTCATTAAGCGGCGTCGATAAAGTGGGGTCATGGACGGTCAGGTAATCCTCGAGGTACGACTCTGGGCGTGGCGCACTGTTATTTACTGCATAGTGAGCCATCGAATAAGTCTGGCCGGTGTATGGACTTGTCACTTGGATTGTCCGGTTAGTCGACCACCATGCAAGTTCCGCCTAAAGTATCTTTGTTATAGCAGAGCGAGAAAAAACAGAATAAAACGCATACTTCAGCACTAGGAATTCCACGTTGCAGAATTGAAGTATCGCCGGTAGTGGTCACATAGTCTGAAAGCATCTTTGCAGCATGTCAACTTTGACCCAGAATAGCTGAACACCCCGAACTCACGTGAACGAATAGCGGAGGCTGGGAGCGGTCCAAGTCTACACAGCTAAGTATACGCGAACTAGTGTGGCAGAAAACGAAACACTTACAATAAGTACGACCTCCGTTGGGTATGAATCCAAAGTCATATATCTCGTCCATAAAGTTTTGCAACGTTCCATTGGCGGTATCGTAAAGTTGCGATTTCAACAAGCCTTGGATGATCCAGTAGCTGTCCCAGTAATCTACACGGGGGAACACGTGTCAACATCCGAACCAAATGAATCGCCTCCGAGAAATCACGAACATTGTTCTCGGAAGCGGCCACCCGGGATGACGAAACTGTGGTTCAGCGGGATGAACGTGCTCTCGCACGTTCCGCCGGGGTATATGCTACAAAGGGCGGACTGGTTGACCGTTCGAGCGAGTTGAGTCCAATAACCATTCACGATTTGCGCAAATGCCTGGAGCAACGGGTCGGTGACGTTGCTCAGGAATGGTGGGCTAGCACTGAACCCTGGCAATGGGGCACCCTGGAGTTCGAGACCCTCCCCGAGAAAGTCGTCGTCCATAAAGTTTACGATATCACCTTCGGTCACGGTCGAGAGGTTGAACGCAGCAAAGTCCGTAAGCACTTGCTGAGACGATTTGCTCGTGGGCTTGTCGACGATCGTCTTTGCATCGCCGTACACTTGCGCGAGATTCACTGTTTGAAGCAACTAACAGTGCGACAAACGGTAATCAGCCATAACAAGGATACCAAGGGCCAAAACTAGGACGGACTTACTGCGCCTGAACAGAAAATTTGACCGATGCACCATGGCTGAACCGGGGGCAATGCGAATTGTGAGGGCACCAAGGCGCCGAGGGAGACTGTTGGACTGGCCACTGATGTCGAGAGGGTCACGGTGGGTACTCCCGTCGTCGCTGAGGTGCTCTCTGCCTGAGGTACAGCACAGGCATGCTGGGCCAACCCGACGAGGGTGACCAGCTTCAGGAAGATAAACATAGAGGCCCGAAAAACGTTCAAAGCGGCGAGAAGTGGTATGAACAGAACCGTTTGCCGCAGTCGCGTCCGAGCAGACTACAGGGACAGCTTCACGAACGGACTGGCGTCGAGAGGTAGGATGATGAACCGGCGTGGCCCACGCACATATTTATGATCTGCGGGCGCCTCTCGGAATGGACATCGCCGCATGAAACAAGTCTGGTGACCCAAACAATAGGGTGGGACTAACAGCAACGGAGTCTTGATGTGAAACCGAATCCCAATTTGTCTACCACGCCTACCAAAGTCACCCATGCACTAGCGACTCAGGAAGTCTTCTCGACCGATTTAATGGGCATCCTCACCACCAATTCAAACGCATCACCAAACAGTGAAGAATTGCTATGTAAGCGGTTGCCCATATAGTTAAGTATACATCCCAGAACACACTAATGCGGGTACCTAGCATGCTCGCACAACCGGCGACAAGCTACTTGCGCTGTGAGAGTCAGGTGTTTGCGTGGGTGAAGGTGGTGGAGCCGAGTACAGTAGCCGGTCGGAACTACCAAGTCCTCCTGACGACAGCACATCAGGATAAAAGGTTTTGCGGTGATGCCAGAATCTCAACATAGTAGAGGACAAGCCAAGTGGTATCACAAGCGCCAACCCGGCTCAAACGAATCATTTGATTTGGGTTGTACTGGTTTGCATTATGCACGATGAACGCATACCATACTCACCTGGCAGACGACCAGATCGTGGCGTGTAATAGCCCCAAGTAATGGTCGGGGAAGCACGTAGACGGCTTTCAGATAGACCGACAAAGAACATCTCGGCAAGATGCTCAGATCAACGTGCCAAGGTCAATAAGCTCCAAGTACGTGAAAGGTATGACTCAACATAATCTCAACGTTCCAGGCAATTTCACGCAGTTGCGTAACAAAATCCGGCTTGCGTGCAAGAAAATATCATTCATGTAGAAGATGCGAGGGTGTACTTACGATTGGTATGCCCTACGCTCATGTCCTTCTCCCGACTCGAAGTGGAACAAGAGGAAAGCAGCTACCCGCACCCCAAACTCATACCTCTCAGCTATGCACCACGGTAATGCTACAACGCACCTGCCCCCTTTGTCGCAAGCAAAGCAAAGGTATCGATGCGTGGAAACCAATACGCCCAATTGCCCAATCCTCCCTAGCACCTCTAATCGACCATCATGCGCTCCGTGAGGAGGCCCTCACCGTACGCCATGCTTTCGAAAATGACTTGCCTCCAAACGCTGATAGTGAACTCTTGCGCTTCCTCTTCCAAAACCTATGTCAAGGATCTGATCAGTCAACCGGCTGCCTGATGAATACAAAGCTTGTACCGGTTCCAGACCATCCACAAGCTTCTGGGGACTTTTGTGGTCCTTGAGATGTTCCAAGACGAACATGATGAGGTCATCGTCCTCTAGTTCGCCAAGATATTTGACCATGAGGCGTTTAACGAGTGGCTCGAACTTTCGGTCAACCATGCTCTGGTGACACAAGTTAGCGAGCGCAGGGAGCGGAGAGAAAAAAAAGCGCACATCATTGAGACCATCCCACCTAACTTTCGCTTTGAATAAGGTCTCCTTGTCATGGGGAACAGACTGCTTGATTGTCTGCAGCCGCTCCTTCGCCTTCTCGCCTTCCGCAGCACTGAAATCGAGCTTGACCAACGGTACCTTCCGTTTCTTGATATCCTCTTCTTCTTCTTCTTCCTGTCCGAATACAGCCGCTTTCACGTCTTTTGGTACAGCTTCAGCTTTCATCGGTGCAGGTGCAATGGACATATTTAGTTTGACCGGTGCACCGTCGTCAAGGAGCATTCCGGCCTTGCGTTGCTCTTCGGCGAGCGCTTGCATATCTTCCATCTGTCGAGCAAGGAATTTTTCAGATTCGATACGGAGATTCTCGGCTTCACGTTCTTCATAAGCGCGCGATTCGGCATCTGCTGCTTCCTCGGCGGTGACTCGGCGTGCACGAGACTGTCGCCACCGTGCTCTAAAGTAGTGCGATATTATATGAATCTTATACGACGACAGAAAGGCTCGAGTAACATACCTGTCAACGTAGAACAACTCATCACTCTCGTCGTCGTCCCAAACATCAAGCCGAGCCTGCATCTCCACGCGATCCCGTTCCTCGGCTTCCTTGATGGCATTTTGGCGCGCAATCGATCGTTCTAGTGCAGCTATACGAGCACGTTCCCGAGGCTCATAGCGGCGTTCTCTCTGCAGGATGTGGTCAGCACCACTACACCCTTTCATTGCCGATCAAATGAAGTACCCACATCCTTGAATGAAACTTCTTCGTCTCGCCTTCTAGCATCTTTCCGATCTCTTTCCATTTCTTCATCAGTCTTCGAGCCCTTACTCCGCTCGTCCAACAATGCAGTCGTAGGACCTGTATCCTCCGCCTTCACAAAGCCAACGGGCTTGCTGTATCCTTGTTGCCCTTTCCCCTGTGTCTGCTGACCCTTTCCAGGCGTCGACTGAGACGGTTGCTGCGACTGTGGCTTACCCCAGTCCCTCGACTTTGGTCCACTCGGCGTCGAAGATAAGATATTTGGTATGCTTTCGCGAACTTCTCGTACTTTCTCTCGTTCACGCTTGGCTGCACGCTCGCGGAACTGTGCAATCTCGGATATGACGAGACCACGTTGGGTTTCGGGGAGATCAGCCTCCTGAAGATCATGAAGGTGAGGAGGAATGACGTATTTCTCTTTGTCGAGGAGGCCACTATTAGCTGCGTCTTGGGAAGTACGATTAATCTCATCGACCAGTTCGTTGACCTTGGTTTTCGCTTGCTGCATCATGATCTCGTCCGTCTGTAACCGTAAGAACACGACAACAATGCACCAATGAGAAGGCTCACGTCTGTCTTCATTTTTTGTGCAGAGTACGCATCCAGAAAGAGTTTTGTCTTTTCATCAGCTTTGATCTATGAAAAATGTATGCGACGTAGGCTTGCAACGATCAGAATAATAACGATGGGACGCACCAGTAGTTTTTTGTTCGCACACCCATCCTCGAGCGCTGGCAGCTCGATGTTCTGGAGAAGGGTCAGACATCTGATGGCAGAGTCTGGATCCTCGAATTCAGCGAACCCGAATCCTTGCGGTTTGTTTGCGGGCGTAATTAGCCGCTTGAACGACTTGACGGGACCACACGACTGCGCAATCCACACGATTCAGCATGTGCCACAGGGCGTCACCATCGAACGGGGAAGCGATGAGTACTCACGGCGAGCATCTTGTTAAGGAAACCATCGGTGATCCCGCCGGATATCGAGCCCACAAACAGAGTTGTCTGTTTCTGAGGGGGCATGAACGGCTGGTGCATCATTTGTTGCTGCTGTGCGAGAGCCGATATTGAGGGACCTTGGCCATATGATGGCAAAGGTGGACGCAGACCAAGTCCTAATCGATTCGGTGCAGGTTGCATGCTTGACTTGATTACGTCGAGATGGTCTCTTTTTTTTCCTCGTGTGTGGTGTGCGACCGGTGCCGATTCTGACTTTGATCAACGTGGAACAAACGACGTGTAAGAAGCAACTCACAATTAAAGATATGGATTAGCGTGGGCTTGAAAGAGAACGGAAAGGAGTAGAGTCGGTGGGGTTGCGACGTGGATGACGGTCAAAATCGAGCTGGCAGAGGACGCACTATCAGCCTTCTCACGCTCACTGACCAAGTGCCAACATGGTCCTCTTCTTCACGTCGTCCAGTAAGTGAACGTTGGTGCATGTTGGAATGATTTTCTTAATCCATATTAGCAGTGGACCCAGCAGCGACCATCTACATGGGAAAGGACAAGGTTGAAAGTATGTGTCGTATTGTCCCGCACACAAGGCCGACGTTCACTCGCACAGATCAGATGAAGACCTGATCAAATATGCATGGCCTCAGGATGTGTGGTTCCACGTCGACAAACTTTCTTCTGCTCACGTATACCTCCGCATGTCTGAAGGAATGACCTGGGAGACGATACCCCAGGCACTTTTGACAGACTGTGCTCAGCTGGTAAAGGCAAACTCGATCGAGGGCAAGTAAGCGCTTAGATTGCGACTCTCGCATTCCTGACCCCCACGACTTATCAGGAAACAAGAAGGATGACCTGACTATCATTTATACACCTGCCGACAACCTCAAGGTACGAATGATCTGCGGCGTCATCCACGGACCATGGTGACCTGGTTTGTATTCAAGAAACAAGGTGACATGGCCGTCGGTCAGGTTTCCTTTCACAACGACAAACGGGTACGACTCCCACCGAGTTCAATGTACGCGCTCTTCATCTGACAAGTTTGGTTTAGGTGAAGAGAGGTGCGCTTCCCTAGAGGTCCCATTCACCCAAGTCGCTTAATAACTACGCTAGTTCACGTTCCCAAGCGAGAGAATCCCATTGTCAACCGCCTCAACAAGACTAAAGATGAAAAAGTAGTCGATCACGAGCAAGAAAGGATCGACCGCATCAAAAAGGAGAATGCAGAGAAGCGTGTCGTAGCCGCTCAGAGAGTGAACAATATCTCTTTCTCGAGTTTTTCGTGGCTCATCATTTTATTTTATTTTTTAGAAAAAGGAAGAAGCTGAGCTTACGAAGCAGAGGGAAGCAGAAAAGGCTGCACGGTCGTATGACCTGCTATTTGACATCGAGGAAGACCCAGACGCTCCTAAGCTGACTGGCAAGGCGATTGAAGAAGATTTCATGTAGTCAATCCTTGAATTATGTTTTTGTACCTATCGTACTTTTCGATCTGCCCTTGTCAATGTCATTCCCTCCTAGCTATTACATTGGTCTGCTTAGTAGTCATCCAACCCCCCGGCCAAGTTCAAAGACCGTCCGAGGCCCTGCACTGTCGCTTGGTTTAAACGCCAACATGAGTATTCGCTTTGCTGCTCCCCCACATATCCAAGACGACGCAGATGACTGTGCCACGTCTTCAAGCGCAGGTTCTGAAGACTATGCCGAGGAAGATAACAACTTTGAAGACTGGGCTTCGGATCCAGGACAAATCCAAGCTTGTCGATCGCTCTTCGAGGACAAAACGCTTGCCTCGGCAGCAGAAGCTTTGGCGTACGATAAACTCACGCATGGATTCGACATGGACGCCGCGAACAAACAGTGGAGTACGTTTTATCTTGATGGAGCATCCCCGATATCTATTTAATATTGACGCCGACTTGCATCATAGAACTAGATTTCCATCGTCGGATACGCCTGGTCAATTTCATCCGAAAACACGTAAGACTGACGATGCTCCTTCAAGTTCGCATTGGTGATGACCGTGTGTCCCTCTGTAGAAGTTGACTCCTTCAGATGTCGGCAATCTAACGGGGACTGAACCACTCTTCACTTCTGATGAATATCTGATTCCCGTCATCGAAGACGACCCTCTACTCCGTAAGTCATCTTCTCGTGCAACTCCGCGATTGCTGCATTGTTCATTCTTCTAGAACTTGATTTTGACGACGACTGGTCCGACGATGGAGATGCGCCTCCCACCAATCACATCTCATGTCCACCTTCAGACCTCCCCAGTGCCCTCAGACGCATTCAGATACTCGAAGAGAAGCTGTCCCAGGCACTGGATGACTTCTCGGACTACCGAAAACTCATCGCTCAAAACCTCGACATATCCAATATCTCTGACATCTTAAAGGATCCCGGACCATCGACCAATGAAGCTTCGCGAGACGACGATACACATTACTTCCAAAGCTACGGATACAGCGGTATGCTTGATTTTATAGAGGATCGTTAAGACATGAGCGAGTGACGGCCACTCATTCTAGATATTCATGCGGTGATGATACAGGATAAAGTCCGGACATCCTCGTATGCTTCGTTTATTCTCACAAACCCCATTCTCTTTCGCGATGCTATCGTTCTCGACGTCGGATGTGGTACAGGTATCCTTTCTCTTTTCGCAGCCAAATCCGGCGCGAAACACGTTTATGCTGTCGAGGCGAGTCCTATCGCTGAAAAGGCAGAAAAAATCGTCCAAGAAAATGGATTGGAGAACGTCATTACGTAGGTTCCTCGTTTCAAACTCCCATCATCGTGTCATTCTCATCCTCGCCGGTGACTTCAGCGTGATACGCGGAAAAGTGGAAGAAATTAATTTACCCGATGGCATTGATCACATCGATATCATCATATCTGAATGGATGGGCTATGCACTACTCTATGAATCGATGCTTGATTCCGTTCTGCATGCACGTGACAGATTCCTTCGTCCGAATGGGGGCGTCATGGCACCAAGCCAATGTAGGATCATGCTGGCGCTATGCGAGGGCAGCGAAATAATGAAAGATAGGGTGGACTTCTGGGACGATGTACACGGTACGTCCCTTTCTCGACTATTCATCGGCATGTAGTTGAACAGGGGCTACGACCACGACCAGGTTTCGACCTCTCTGAAATGGCTCGTGACGCCTACCATGATGCCATTGTAGACGTCGTCCGCCCAGAATCGGTCGTCAGCGAGCCCTATCTACTCAAGGTGAGATTCTTACCCTTTCTCTTCCCGTCTTTTTGTTCGCACACACGAGCCACTCTTTCAGGATCTCCATCTCCAATCCATCACGTCCCGCCAACTCGAGTACACGTCTACATTCTTGCTTACCTCGACCTCACCCATGCGCACTAAAATCCATGCGCTCGTGCTCTACTTTGACACCTTCTTCACCACCACTGGCGAGTGTCTCTCGTCTGACGTCCCCGTACGGCTCATCAAAGATGGCGACGTCACTCTCGCGGAAGTATGGCCCATCGCGGGCAAACCGCCTCCCAAGCGCAGGGCCAGCATCAGTCCCGGCCTGAAAGAACGCGAAGAGAAGCGCGTCATCAGTTTCAGCACGGGACCGATGAGTCAGCCTACGCACTGGATGCAGACGCTCTTCTTGCTCAAGGACCCGATCACCGCAGAAGAGGGTAGGTCGTTTTTGTGCCGTGCCGTGCCGTGCCGTGTTGTTGTTCCTTTTGCTGACCCACGTGCTCTCGTTGACTAGGCACAGTCGTCTCTGGCACGTTCTATTGCAAAAAGAATGGGGGAAATTCAAGGGAACTCGATATCGAGATCCATTATTCGGTCAAGAAGGGCACGGATGCACCGGCGAGCGAGGTGGTCGTGCAGATGTACAAGGTTCGGTAGCCTGACATGTGCCCTGGTGACGAATGGAACAGAAGTTATAAAGGCCAGTCTTCTTACCCCAGCAACACTGGAATCGAGCAAGGGAACGTTGAAGAAAGGCCGTGTAATTATGGATAGGATACTCTTTCTGCTTCCCTATATGCAGTACTGTATGTACCAATCAAGCACAAGATGTGCAAGATGATGTGTACGAGTAGTATTGCAAACAAACTGATACATTTAGGGGTACATGACGAACATACGAGATCAAATAGCCAGGCAAATGCACAAACTAGTCCCATGTGTACCAGAGAGAAAAAAAAAGGGGGGGAAAGGGGTTGCCTCCGAGTCCCTTCAAGACATGATGGTATGTAACGAGTGAATAGCAAACTAGCATGACATTGGGAATCTCAAACCAGAGTTTTGTTTTCCTCTTCTTTTTCAAAATGTAACGTCCGACCCGTATCACCAGAATCATCGATAGACTCGCGCAGCGACGCGAGCGTATGTGACGACCGCAAGGAAGACCCAGTCCATCGTAGTGGCGTAGTCGACTGCATGCTGTCAAAACTCGGGCGATCGTGCTGCAGCTCCGGGTCGATGATGCTCCCCCGCGCCGCCGTCCCAATCCCAGCCATTCCCCCATCCAGCACCCCAAACTCAGCTGCGTCGTCCGTCTGCGCACCCTCCTTATCATCGTGCACCATCAACAGCGCCGCCGTGAGCTCACCCGAGGCATGTGGGGAACCGAGATCAAGGTCCGGCGGCGGGAAATAGGACGAATGCAGCGAACTCGCTTCCCCCGCATCGGTGCCGATAATCGTGTCACGCCAGGTGCCGGCATATGGGTCCCAGGGATCAAATATTTCCTCCGCAGCATTGTTGAACTTGGATTTACGCACACCGAATTCGGGTAGGCTCTCGTCTTCGGCGTCGCTCCCCCGTGGCTTGCTTGGCGTGCTTCGGTACTCTCCGTACTCCAACACTGGATCTGATCCTTCTTTCGCCCGCCGCCCAAAAAGAAAAGGAACCCGCCATCGTCTTCGTGCGAAAAGGCATCGCAATACAAAAAACGCTAAACATAGCGCGAAGAAGCCAACCAGCCCGATAAGAATTTTGACGCCGATCGAAAGCGGTGATCCTCCGCCTGCAGAGTTGATGTTCTGGTGAGAGGGTGCACTGTCCAGGGGCTGCTTCATCACGCGAACTTGGTCGAATTCCTCCATGGCCTGCGTGGCATTCGTGAGACCGAGCAAACCGAGCGTTGGATGCATTCCCGACTGAACGGAGGTGTTGAACAACCCAGAGGCGTTGGGTTGTTGATATGCTAAGACTGTGTAGACACTCCGCATGAAGGGAACGCCAAGGATCATATCTCCTATGTCGGAGGTCGCCAAGAGCTGCGAAGGGTCAGTCTGTATGAGACCTATGCAATACTGCGAACTTGACTGTCCGTCAGGCTCCGTAGTCAAGTCGAGCGGATGCAGCGGAAGTTCGTTTTGTCCATCCAAGGTGATAGACATATTGAGTGGAGTGGCACATGGGACGTAATCTGCGAGCGGCAATGTGAATAATTGATCAGAGCGAGAGACAAAACTTCCGCACAGCTCCCATCAGAAGCAGGGTTAATGCCCAATGCGCCGTAAATTCCGTTAGCCAGCACAGGCGTCGTGATGATCAAGGGTACACCTGAGTCTAGAAGGGCGGTTGGTTGAGAGGAGCCGGATAGTGATTGCAACGCAATGGAATGCGCTTGACCACCGGCATAGACTGTAATGGCTCGGATAATAGTCTTCCAAAAGAGCGTCTGGTCGTTGTCGCTGACAAGGGATGAATAGCGAATCTGTGACGGATCAGGGACGATGTTAGGGGGATGACTGCCAATGCCAAGAAATGAGGGTATTCGGCTGGATCCGGGACGAGCAAGAGTGAGCGAGAAGAAGGGTTGAGAGGGCGCATCAGTAGTCGGCGCAAGGGAGAAGAGATTAGAGGAAATGGTTGCTCCATCTGGAGCGTCACCCGTACCCGCGGGTATGGCTTGCTGAATCAAGGAGTTCGAGGGAAGGGCGAGACCGAGAATGCCATCAAAGTTATATGATAACGGTTCATTAGTGACGGACGTTGCCGCAGCTGTTGAGCTGATAAGCGGAATAGTGGAAGAAAATGCAGTGGATAACAAGCTGACCTAGTGCCTGATTTGGAATGGTATAGCCTCCAATCTGTACTTGATCCCATACAATGGGGCCGTCAATGGCACCGTCAAGATATTGCATCGTCAAGTTAGAGCCCGTTGACTGTGAGGAACTCGGATCATATAGACGTCCACTCGTTGCTGAGCATGACGCTGATGAGCATGCCTTGGATGCAATCCACTGGGAAACCAAGTTCAGAAAACCTGAAAGTGAAGGAGCGCAACGTCTCACAAGATCCGACGAGCCTGTATCAACTTGCAGGGAGAAGTTCTGTTGAGAAGGTCCCACTTGCAGCGGGACGGTGTATGCTCTACGAACCAGTGTGTGGAGTAAATGTCAGGCGCGGGGAGAAAAAGTAAGCAGACAAAAGGTTCGGAACATGCATGATGGATTGGTGAATTGGAAAGAATAACCAAGAGTCCATGTCACAAGAAGTATATATTAAATATGGGACGTACGTGGCATAGTAGCTCGTCGAGACCATGTCCACGTTCAGCAAGATTCCAGAACTTCCACCGTTTGTCTCGGCCGATGATGCTCGTTCCTTGTTTTTTCCCTTGAAGCGGACGTCAGCAAGGATTGTCATTAGAGTCTCGGGCGTTAGAAATGGGCGCAGGGCGGACTGAGAGGAACCCGAGTGGTTGCAGGAGAGTCGAGGGTTAGATCCAGGGGAACCAATAATGTACGCGAACGGTGTTGTGGTACCGTGTGTGAGATTCAGGCAACGCTGTCAACTGTAGGCGGCAGGGCTCATTGACAGATCCGATGGCCGGAAAACCGGTCCAAAAAATAGCAAGGGACGATGATATCGCCCGTGGATGAATCTGCGAGGACTTGGAGGGAGAGTGGTGGTGGAAAAAAAGAGCTAGGCGACAGAGAGGCTTATTACTCACTCGGAATATGTCACCGCCAGGGACATTCATTTTGTCACTTTCGGGGTGAGGGCTAGACAACACTTGACACTAAACGCTGTGCTCGAATATGAGTTATCGTACACGCATCTTCCAAGCCCCTCGGACTCGCCGTGGAGCGCGTCTGGCAGTGTCTTTGAGCCCTGGACTGCAATGTTTCGGAACCTCACCCATTTCCGAAGTAGCAGCCACTTTTGCCAAGGCGTCCAAGTTGAAGTTGATCTGCACAACGTGAAACGCGCCTCAGGCTTGTGGCCGTTGGAGAAGGCTTACAGGTAAACTACGCAATCACAAGGTGTTTCTTGCAAGCGCACAGTCTCCGGGGTGGATGAACAAGCTCTCCTCCATGGCCAGGCGCGGAGGGTTCAGAAATCGACAATCTAAAAATGTTGGAGCCAAGCCTCCACTCACTCACTGCAAGTATCACCTCTTCCTCTGCTATCTCAGTTCCTGCTCATTAGAACGTCTTTGAAAGTCCTATCGCTTCCGATTGTCAGTTTTCGAGTCCTTGCTGCTGAATGCCAACCTGTTGAACCGCTGACCGTCTCACAGGGTCATCATGTAGCACTTCAAGAATCGGTGTCTTTCTTTACGAGTGGATTGTTGGCAACAACGCCCATGCTACCCGGTCTCGATCGGACGGTTGTGATTCCTCCGCGTCGACTACATCTGACGCTGGGGGTCATGTCGCTTGCAGACGCGGAGGATGTTAGCAACGCTTCTGGGATTCATGCAGTCGACTCCAGGAAGACACTCTCGGAAGCGCTTTCACTCTTGTCCTCACTTCGGCCGCAAATCTCAGAACTCCTATGTGGCGCTCGTCTTTGTGTCCCTCTACAAACCATGCACATTATGCCACCAGACGACGGGGATCCAGACAAGGCACATGTCCTCTGGCTTGGACCCTCGTTCGAGAACGAAGACGCACGACGCCTACGGAAAGTCGGCGGTGAATGGCAATGTTGCAGGACCTCTGTGGTTTCGCTGACGACTCGCCAGAATTGGTGAACCAGGTGTTTAGGGAAGCAGGGTTTATCGCAGACCGTCGCCCCCTCAAGGTTCGTTTTCATGTCCTTTTTTTAGCAACGAACAAGAGCGCACTCTACTAGTTACACTGCACGATCCTCAACACGACCTATCGCCGACCCAGGACATCGGGGCCGCGACAGCCATTTTCGTACAAGTCTCTGCTCGGTTCGCCTGCGGTGCTGGCTTCCTTCTCGGATCCGCTTGCAGAGCCTGACTTGCGCCGACCCGTCAAGGTGAATTTTGGAACATGGCATGTAGACGAGATCCAGATATGTAAAATGGGCAGCTACGGGCCCGATGGAGAGTACGAGAGCTGTGGAGGGCTTCTGCTCGCGTGAGGCTAGCTATTTCGCGCGTAATTAGCTGTGACAAGTGTAGCCTAGGCTGTATACGGCATGGACGACACAGGTGTGGCACAGCCTGGCCGATGCGTGACGGATTGAAAGAGCGATTAAAAGACCGCCTTGTATCATCCAACGACCTCTTGTCTCGCTCAACACCATCACCTCCAACAGCGCCCGCTCTACCAACGTCCTACTCTCTACGTTCACATAATGTCTTCTGAAATCAGGAGGAAACTTGTCATCGTTGGTGATGGTGCTTGTGGAAAGGTCTGTCTACTACTCGACTTGTCGCCAACATGCATTCTGATTTCCGTACTAGACCTGTTTGTTGATCGTTTTCTCCAAAGGGACGTTCCCTGAGGTACCTCCTCGTTGCTCCCTCCTCTGTGTCACATTCTGACTTTTATTGTCTTATTTCAGGTCTATGTCCCCACCGTCTTTGAGAACTATGTGGCGGACGTTGAAGTCGACGGCAAGCATGTTGAGCTGGCGCTATGGGATACTGCCGGTCAAGAAGACTATGACCGGCTTCGACCTCTCAGCTACCCTGACTCACATGTCATTCTAATTTGCTTCGCTGTCGACTCTCCAGACTCGCTGGACAACGTACAGGAAAAGGTCTGCTTCATCTCCTAACTTCCTTTTCGTTCGTTTTGACTCCGCCTCCTATTGCAGTGGATCTCCGAGGTCATGCACTTTTGTGCTGGACTGCCTATCATCCTGGTTGGCTGCAAGAAGGACCTTCGACGTGATCCCAGGGTAATCGAGGAGCTTAGGAAGACAAGCCAGCGTCCTGTCACACCCGAAGAGGTGAGTTGTCGTCGTTGTTATTTGCACACACTTGTTTACCTGGTGGCATTTGCAGGGTATGGCTATAGCGAACAAGATTGGGGCGAAGCACTACCTCGAGTGCTCAGCACGAACGGGTGAGGGTGTTCGTGAGGTCTTCCAGTATGCTACTCGGGCTGCGCTCCTCAGCCGACCTAAGAACCACAAGAAGCATAACTGTGTGGTCTTGTAGACTACTTTGGTAGGACGACTGTTCACTTTATCCTAAACGCCGATGTCGTTTCGCCCCCCTCGCTACCTGTCTCCTCTACTGTCCTCCTTGTCCAAAGTCCATACCCTTCACGACTAGTGTTCTGCAATCTTCATGATCTGACGTCTTTTTTATTTCATGGATGTGAATTTCGTCTTTCACTTGCACTGTCCATTGCATCAATGACCTCGATTGTGAGCTCCGGTGTGAGGTGTTTTTGGCCGTTTATGTGTGGTACTGTTTGAGTCATTTTGCCGGTTGCTATCGTGTAGCGGCATGGAAGTAATAATCCGCAGCATCCAATTCATCCTGGATACGCGAATGCAATTTTCCGATGTGAATGCAATGAGACTCGACCCGTATCCAGTCCCGTCATGGGGTGCGGACTGATCGCAAGACCGTCCTCGAGTCAGACAGACGGTCTGTCACGGGAATGATTTGGATCCCGAAGACTCGAGACTAGAACCGCGATGGTCTTGGCGTGGGCCACTGAAAAAAAAACGTGGACAGAAAAAAGCCTTGCATTTCTTGCCAAGATCGATACAAACCACATGGTCGCCGCATCACCACGCTATGGAGATTCTGGTTATCCCACTATTGTAAGCTGTCTTCCTCTTGAAATCCTAGCCAAGAATAGCACTGTACATGCTGACACTGTGAATAGATGTGGAATGGCAATGACGTGGACGGCGACACTAGGCCAGATGCTGTCTAATCTTGCCATGGACCGACCAAATCCCTGGCAATGTGTGCATTTATTTAGTCCCTCCTCCGTGATCGGTGGTAAGGACGGGCTGTCACTATCCACCACCCCCTATTATTGTTCTTGGAGCTCGCGTTGGCCCCCGTCGCCCTTTCGGGTGTGGCGGCCCTGCCTCGGGCGCTCAGCGGCACAGTCCATTCTCCGCCAGATAAAATTACAGTCGGGAAACGACACGTTGGGGCTCGGGTTGCGCGCCACTCGTGTACCAGTGAGCTGTTTCTTTGAGACCCGAGGCCACTGACGAGGTCGACTTGTCCGGCATACTACATACTATCATAGGACGGGTTCACATGCACGCGCGCTGCGCCCCAACGAGTCAGCAGCGTGACACCGCCACCATTTTTGTGTGAGCGTGTGGATGTGTGCAGTTCCAGTACCGCTGTTTCAACACGCATTCCCTGCTTCGAGTTTGTCCCCGACTCGTGTGGGGCGCCTGTGTGCAGGTGTCCCTGAACGTGCCTCGTCCACCTGATGTTCGACCTGGATATACACACTATGTTCCCGACCATCCCCACCGGAGAATTTGGAGGGAAAAGGAGCGCCCTGCTTATCGAATCTTTGTGTAACACCTTTTCTATCCTTTTCGTAACGATCAGTGCCTGACCGACCGTATCGTGAGGCACTACGCTTGCGTGCGACGCAGCATCAGGGTAAATATGTAGACATCATTGGGTATAGTATAATATAATAAATGTGTGCCTTGGCTGTCCTGGCTTGGACCTGGGAGGCCGAGCCTGATCATTTGATGTGTTTTGCAGTGCCTTTTAGCGCCAAGACGTATAATGTCTCACAACCAATTGGACTCGATCCTTCCAACGAGGTGATGCGCCCTCGTCAGGGGTCGTCCGTACCGCCGAACACATTGGGAAAGTAGACTTTTTTACGCTGCTCGGAAATGAAAAGCAAAACATCATCAAGGGAAACTATATTGCACGCGTCTGTCATCATCGTATCACACAACGCAAGCGTCTCTCTCAGACTTGGTCGCGGCCGGTCGGAATCGGGCTTCAAGTTGCAAACGCAGGCTCAAACACGTTTGGATGGGACGTTGACGAATCAGCATCTGGGATAATTGGTCGCTTGGGTTCTCGACAATTCGCCTAGGCTGGACAATCGTCTTTTTTTTTTTTTTTTCCAGGCTAGTGGGCTAGCGGAGCCGCGTGCGCGTCCCGCGATTTTCGGGGGGAATTGCCTGCCAGGACGTCCCTTCCTCTCCCCTCTCCCCTTCCCCCCTTCCCCCTGATCGATATGCGGCGGAAAAAAAAAATTCATCCTACTCTTCATTTACCCCTGGTACTGACATGTTTTAGACATTCATCTCCGTGGATTCGGCAAGACACCGAGGGCATGCATTGTGTTGTTTGCAGGCTGCTTGTCGGGGATGTGGATGAAAGGAGAACAAAAGGTCGAGAAAACGTCTAGGGCAATAATACATAATTTCTGCACGCATAAATGGAGATGCCTACGTCGAGAGCCCGTCATTGGCACCGAAGCAATAATACGTCTACCCATGAGACGGCGAAACAACCACGTGTCCGTTTGAGATCCCGAAAAAGCGGATATAATGATGACGGACAACAAAGGAGGGGAAACCCACGCAAAGGAAGACAAATTCAGGGTGCGATTCAGGGCACGAGGCAGTCAACGAGGCATTCAAGGGCACACATCAAGAAAAAAACATAGTTGAAGTAATGGGAATGCTGATGATGGGCCCACGGGTACGTTATCCGGACATATCGATGGTGCGTACGCGTCCCAGGCATGACACGTCGGTGTAAAAGGTGGCCGTTTGATTTTTGTGGGAAGATGGCCAGTTTTGGGGCCCCGCCGCCGCGTGCGTTTTGTACCGTGGTCGGGTCCTATAGCGTGGATTTAGCTCAAAAGACATCACAATTCAGTGCTTGCGGTTCAAAACGCGCGACCAGACAGTAAGATGACACAAGGAAGGTCTATCAATTAAATTCGAGGTCTCATGATGGGTGCTTTCAGGGGAGAATGGACCCGGACGGGCTAGACAGCAGTCAGTAATAATATTCTAGAGCGTCTTGACACAGCAGGCACAGCCCCCACCCAGGTCCCGTCCATCTTCCGAAACAGGCAACGGAGCCATCCACTCCACATGATGATCGACTATTTGAACGGGACAATTCGCTCCCTTTCCCCCCCTCAATGTATTTCTCCTAACGTCACGCACAGCTCCCGTTCCTTGGTGCATCTCGTTTCATTTTGATCGCCTAAATGATCCTTGTTCCATAAAGCTCTGGCCATTCAGATAGCGACCGCGGACACCATTCAGCTTCACATCTGCGCCGTCTCCTCGAGGATGATCCGTTTCGATGGCATGGCGAAGGAGGTCATGGAGGCCATGTGTACTCCCATGCACCAAATCCTGCCCACTCACCATCTCAACTCATCCACGCCGACCACCCACACTGTCAACCAAGCGTCTCTAAACCCGTCCTCTGGCGCCCTCTTTCTTGGATCCATGTCCGCGACCATGGACCGCGAGCTGCTCAAGAGCCATCGCATAACGCATGTCGTCCAAGTCCTCGATGCGCCGTGGGCCCCAATATCAGAAAAAGATGGCTTCCGATGTCTAAGGATAGATATCCACGACAAGCCCACGGCGGACCTGAAGCCACACCTCGAAGGCGCGTGTCAATACATTGCGAGCGCGCTCACGAGCGGGGGAAACGTGCTCGTGCATTGCCAACAGGTGCGTTTTTCTCCTCGGATCTTGTTCTGGCCACAGGATGGGCACAGGCTGAGGGTCGGATAGGGTATCTCCCGATCACCTGCCATCGTCATCGCTTACCTCATCCACAATCTCGGGATGTCATACGACCAAGCCTTTGCGCTCGTCAAACGTCATAGGCCCTGTATCAACCCAAACCCTGGTTTCGTCGCAGCCCTCCGCGCGTGGGAGAGCAAATGGCGCTCTACGGCCTCATCGCCTCAGCCGCATTTTCGACGCGCAAATACGTCCTACGTCTCAATGGGAAACGGGAGCAGCACCATTGACAGCGACGTGATCATCTCACACCCGCCACCCTTTGCCAGGGGCATGAGCTACTCTTCCTAAATCTAGGAGCGGCGATACGGCATATCGGCACCACTTGGCGAACTCGGCTTCAGTTCCAGACACCCTCGGCAAAAAATAGACAGAAACCTGTCAGCTTTCAATCCCCTACATCTATTTTTTTTTTCTTTTTGTTGTCCTTGTTCTTCCCATTTTCGTCATGATTTTTTTTGCTTCTGCGTTGCTTTATTTCCATCTTGGGCTTTTTAGGAGCAGCATACATCGGGGCATACATACCTGTGCGCTTTCACCGCTTGCATATTCGTTGATCAAGTTTCTGCACGGTGTTCTTAGATTGATGAGCGTGTTCCATCTTACTGTATCCATTTTACTTACTTATATCACATTACGGACATCACGCGAAACTTGTCTAGGACGCAGAGTAATCCAAGATGACCAGGGGAAGATTTCTCATCATATCACGTCATCAGTGTTCCTCGATGCGTGCGACGTGATGAATGTTTTCAAGGAACGAACCACCGGAGTGCGCCACAGAGCATTCAAATTCAAGAGCTGCCAAGTACAGTTTAGATGATGTGACTGTGGATCTGTTTAGTAAAGGAAATACAAAAAACTGGTAGTCGCATTCCACCACCTAGAATTCGCCGTTCAAACGCGTACTAGAAATGGCGAGCCAAGACCGTGGCGTGACTGGGTCATCATTTTGCCAAATATCCGACGTTGGAATCGTCTGCATGTATGTATTGGCATCCCCTTGATGTTCGAAACTTTTCGTTTCATCACTGGTCACGTAAGCTATCAAGTATGTCCAAGGAAACAGACTTTTCTTTTTTTCATCACCACCACCTCCCGCTTCAGAAAGGAAAAGTTCTGGACATGCATCCAATTAATTGTGGACCACCAAGTATTACCCGGAGCAAATATTAAAAATTGAGGTGATATATTTGTCTTGTCTTTTTCCCTGAGGACATGCACCGCCCTGATGGTATTGTACCTTTTGTCTTTTTGTCGGTAATATGCAGTACTATCCCAGCACAACCTGGCAGCGAATTGTGGGCTGATTTGGAAGAGAGATTCGACACCCGAGATTGCTCTACTTGGAGCCAGGGATTCGACGCGGTCGATCAAATGTACCCTGGGTACGCCCTCCAAGGACTCCAACCTACGTCATTGTTCGTCATCAGTTCTAGGACTCCATCTACGAGGTCCGTATATGAGGCCTCGTTGTTGCTAGGCCAGATGTTGCCATCATGCCATCATAGCCCCATCATACACATTTCGTCCTCTGCTCCGACAAATCAGAGGAAAATAGTTTACGCGGTGGGACGCAAGGATGGTAAATGATCCCACAATGGGCATAACACGCCAACTAGACGTGGTAATAACAGTCAAAAGACAAGGGGTTGCCTCTTTCTTCGTATTCACACTTTTCTCTATCCCAACTAGCAAATTTTTTTCATGTTGGTGGGTACTCGAGATGCAGGTAGCACCTCGTCATGTGGCGTTGGGATCTCCAAACATCTTTCCTATGCGCCGAAACAGCCTGCCGGGTTTCGAGTTGTCTGGCATCTTTCTCGGTAAGAAACTGACTTTGTTTTTTTTTTACGCTGCAGTCAAGTACAACCATGCGATTACAAAGAATACAGTACGGTAAGTCGTGTGCTCTCCAAGTGTGATGAGCCATTATAATATCTGGAGCGTATGGTGAAGGGACGCGATTTACATGTACTAGGTATAATGAGTGTGCGTGACGTGGGATGATGGGCTTACTAGGTACTTTTCATGGTATCGAGTCATTGTTACGGTACCTGAAACAAGTCTCTGAGATCGATCGACCAAGCGTTCATTCAGGATCCTACTAGCATGCAATCCACCTTATACTAACTTTGCATCTCGCTAACCAGAACAAATTTACAGGGATAGTTTTATTGCGGAACGTTTGTAGTTCCTTAATCATAGAGTAGTTCTGGTGGTCACATCTGAGACTTTGCAGGGTATCAGTGACAAAAAACCTTCTATGCGAAACGGACGCACAAAGAATCTTGAAATTCCCTCGTGCGTTTAGCTTCCAATGATGAATTGCCAATGACTCAGTACGTAGTGCAACCATTTGTGTGGTACCTGGCCCTTGGACACTGGAACTCCTCGAGGATCTTGCGTGCGTGCGCGGAGTTTTGCTATCACTAGGTCAAGAGAACCACCTCTGCCAAGAATAATGGGTGATAGACTTGCGTAAGCTGCAGTAACGATGCCATGGTGCTTGCAGATATCCAGGTTAGGACCAAAAGCTTTCTATACATATGGGTGAGCTTCGGCCTATTCCGAGACCATGAAGGAACTGAACTGAGACTTCAGGTGGAATAGGGTAACCCAAGCTAGTTTACAACTGGGATGATTTTGGCTTCTTTAAGTATCGTCTTGAGGTAACACAGATCGACTTGGTCAAGCTTGCCTCCTTCGCTTCCTTCACGTTTTTCCAGACTTCAACCAGCCTCCCTTCATGGGTAGGGCTCGATAAACGAGGCAGAGATCTACGTATTCCAATTTCAAGTTGAGCTTCTTCAAGGACGTCTCTAGTGTACTTTTGGGAGTCTCTCGCAGTTCAAGTTCTCGTTCTTGTAAAGCCGGGCGGCATTGATGTGTGTTAACCCGTTCTTGATGACGAGGACGAGTCAGTGGGGTTAATGTACATTGTGCGTGGCGATACGGTTTAAATACGAGCCACTAAGATGGTTGGCTAAGAGGGGAAGAGGTGAGTTCATCAGTCGTGTCGTGCGTAGTTACTATATTACAGTTTCATAGCGATGGATCCGATATGATGATTTTGTGATGACCTCCTCGCACTGAAGAAGTCTGAAATTAGATGGCACACCTTAGTAATTGTACTTCCAAATCAGGACGAATATTCGAGACAAAACCTCTCAAACCCACTTGGTTCTGACCAAGTACTCCTGAACACCTCGTCCAAAGAGAAGTTTCCACATATAACACCCCATGTCTTTGGCAGAGACTGCAGCGAGCATAGACGGCGCATTCACCAGCATCCCGATCATGTGAGCACTTGAATGTCGATAAAGAGTCTCTCGGTGACCAGGACGTGATGCATCCTTTTGGTTAACTGAATCGTAGAGATCTGGGAAATTGTGGCACGCCGCAAGGAAGAGCAGCAGCTGCGCACGAGATCAGAGATGCCTGTATGCGGGTTGGATTTTTCTACAGTGCGTACATGTTGTCATTGAGTACCGACGATTCCCGTCTCAGGAGTCCTGTATACTTTAGTACGAGGCCATGGCATTCCCCAGTCGTATTTGGACAACATCCTGACTGCGATGCAGACGTACTTCAGTCTTCCGATGGCGACGAAAATGAAGGTACGACTCTTATCATTCCATTGCATGTGCAGTTCGCCGCCAGCCTGGGGTCTGCGTTGATTTACATATCATGAAGCTCTACCACCGGACGGTTTCCAATTTTAAAGGGTACATCCCGCCCCTCGACTTGAACATTGATCCGGCCAACAACGATAAAGGCGATTTTCATGAAGGTTTTGAAATCGGATGGGAAGACATTCAAGCAAAAGTGTACAACGAGAAGAGGGTCAACGATGGTGCAATGATGGGCGCCAATGTATGGCCCTCGGACGACTATCCTGGATTCAGAGAAGCGTGCCTTGAATACTAGTTCGTTAGGTCAACCCATGATTCATCAGGGTTAGCTCAAGCTCTCTTCTAGTCATGCAGCGGTAAACGTCGGTCAGACTTTGTTTCGGCTTTTTGCCCTTGCTCTCCAATTACCTGAGACGTATTTCGATGACAAGGTAAGCTTGGCCCAGTGCGACTATTTGTGCTTCTCGTGAAAAATCAATAATTGTTCACAGACCCGGAATTCCGCAGCGATCATGAAATTCCTGCATTACCCATTACAGAACGGACATCCAGAGATTGACGAAGATACTCCTGGTATCGGAGCCCACACCGAGTACTTAATTATTCTTATTTTTATTTTACCGTTGCTCATGTCTTCCTTAGCTTTGAGGTCAGGACACCAAAGAAGTGCAGGTCATATCGATTGACTCGATTTTTTTCACTAGTGTTTCACCATTCTCTGGCAGCAACCGGAAATCCAAACACTTCAAGTCATGAACTCGCAGAAAGAGTGGATTGACGCGCCTCCTATCAAAGATACATTGGTCATCAAGTGAACTATTCCTTTCGTACCTTGTCTAATTGTTTATAACATCCGTCTCAGCATCGGTGACCAATTTGCGTTATGGACAAGTGAGCGCCTTCTTTTTTGTCATACCAGGACATGGACGGAGCTGAGGTGCTCTGTCGGATAGATGATGTCCTCAAGTCCACCGTCCACAGAGCCGTCAATAAGAGTGGCAAGGAGAGGTATTCCATTCCATTGTTTTTTGGTACAGATTACCATGTGAATATCGAGGTGTGTGACTTTTCCAACGAAAATGAGCATGAAATAGCCAATGTGAATGTCTTTATAGCCTATACCAAGTTGTGTGTCTGCCGACAGACCACCAAAATACGGCCCTATTACTGCTGGAGAATACGTGAGCAAGCGGCTCAAAGATGCGTATCATACAAAGTAGGTTCCATTGTGTAAGTTGTAGCCCAATCCGTGTCAGGATGTTCAGTAACTATTCTTTGAGCAATACCTTCGTTTACCGAGTTCGAAGAACAACCCCATTTCTTGCCATCTTCCTCAGACTTGCAGCGTCCGAACTGTAGTTTGGTCCATGCTTGATTTCATATTTGGCCGACCGGAGATGAAGGTTAACTTCGAACTGTGCTCTCCCTAAGAAACTGTTAAGAATGACATTCATATAACTGCACGCGTTTTAATGACACAAGCGAGATCTTTCATATCCTTGTAAGGCGATGACCTTGTGGCGACATTGTTGAATGCGTTCAACGGGTCTGTTCACAATACGCCACGACGCACATACGAAATGAATGCCTTTTCATTCAGCACAAAGTGGTGGAGGGTCCGATACTCGGTAAGAACACGACATCAACATCTCAACAACCGACATGAAAGAGGGAGGAAAAAAATCGGTGACGTCACCGTGCTCGACATTGGTCCATCTCTTTCGTCCATTTATTCCACGGGAGCGTACGTCGGTGACCGTATCGATGTCGTCATTCGTTTCCGTTCGGGATTTTGGAATCTAGGCCATTCCATGCTGCGCAATTAAGGTGTGGGCAGTGGCAGCCTGAAGATATTTGTTTGAGGTTCTTCTATGTACGGGAAAGTGCTTTATGAGCTCATGTTTTTCAGCGCATTCATTCTCTGATACTAGCTACCAATCGACGTCATCAGTCGTGCCCGTTCGAGCGTTCCAGAACTTGGTCCATACTGCGCAGTGGAGCCGTGAATCGTGGTATGGGAGCTGCTTTAGCCAGAAGGCACGAACGCGCGGAGCGAACTAGCCGTTGCACAGTCAGAGTAGTGCTGAGCAGAATGGCGACATCTAAGCGCTAACGCAAACCCGTCACCGTCTGTTGTTCGCGGGATGCCGGAAAACTTCGTGAGGGGTTAATGGATCGGAATGCCCAAGTTACCCGTGGCTATGGCTACCCCGTCAACACTGATCGTATTGCCGCAGCTGCCGTGCATGGTCCAGCGGTGAGGCCTTGAGGCACTGTTTCCACATCCCTCGTGTGATCTGATCGGAACTTAGGAGGTACATGAGGACTTCGTGCCCTGTCGAAAGTCGAAATGAGCTCTAGAGCTAGTCAATGTGGACCCCCTGGTGGTATGGCACCCTGGTGGCATTAAAAAGATGACTTATTAGTGCAAAATAAAATGAGTCCAGCATCGCCAATGAGATACGAGATCAATTGGAAGATGTCGACATAAATGAAGTACATATACTAAATAAATAAACAAGCACCAAAGGGAACGTTTCATCAAAGGAATTATTGAAGTAGGAAGGTGGAACCATCAAACACAAACCGAGACATGTAGATCAAGGCAAAGACGAGGGCACCACGCACGAATAGCTTGTCGTACTTGGATCCCACGTGGTCCCTTGAGCCCTCCCGCTCCATCTTTTCCCGTTCCCACAATGCACGTTCTTCAGCCAGTTGCACTTCAGCGCGCCCTCGCTCGGCCTCTGCAAGTTCTCGAGCCCCGCGCTCCTCTTCGAGCAACCGTGTTCTGAGCTCAGCTTCCGCTTTCTGCACAGAGAAATCTGCCTTATACCGACGATTCTCATCCTCAAGTCGGGATTTTTCTGTAGCAAAATCTGCGGCCATTTTGTCTAGATCGCATGGAATGCGCTCGATCTTATCCACACAGCTCTTTGCTTGTTCCTGTGGTACCTCCTTGATCTCCTCGTCTGTTGAGAGAGCCATCGCACCTCGTTCTCCAAATGCTTTGGTATGATGCTCAACCTGGTGCGTCAATTCGCGCATAGCGCCTACGCCTGCGGCGGTGTGTGTAAGATTCGTTTTCTGATCGGATGGTTCTCCTTGGTCAAGAGGAATCGTGGGCTTCCGATCGATCAGTTGGCGAAGGATCGCGTGCGCTGATGCCCGAGAGCCATCGTGACAGAGCATCCGAGCACCCTTGTCAATCGCGGACTTGAAGAACTCGTCTTCATTAGCAGGCTGGTCATCTCGCCCGCCGGCGTCGCTGGACTTCTCTGTAGGCCACTTGTTGGTCACGATGAGAACGTCCCTGAGACTTGTATCACCACAGAATTTGCAGAAGACTTGGAAGTTGTGTTTCGATGGATCTGCTGTATGGTCTCCCGTGATATGGTGCATATAGATAACACCCGCGAGTCTGACTCCATGGCAATGCCTATATGCGGATTCGGGAATATGTATCTGCGTCTCGGGGCAAGTTGAACGGGGTGTACTTACAGTCCGGAAAAAGAGTCACTGATTAACTTGAGTACGTTGAGTACATTTTGGGTAGAGTCACTGAAGCCCGGGGTGTCAATCAGTGTAATAGTTCGTCTGTCAAGGGAAAACGTTGATGATTCTAGCACGGTGGTACGACCTCCGGACGACCTGCTGACTCCAGGTAGGTTTGGTCCGCTAGCTAGATTAACAAACTGGGTAAGGAATGCGCTAGGGTTAGCTAATAGGAATCTGCACGGGTGAGACGAGTACTTACGGTTGATTTCCCACTTCCAGTGGCTCCTATGACACTTGACACAATTTGAGCATTCCATCAACAATGGAGTAAGCGCGAGACTGGCGTACGCAATTGCCACGGATTCGTGAGAGGCCATGCTTAGTCAGAAGGTTCAAAAGGGTCGAAAGGATGCCAATAGGTACTGGCCGGACGAAGTGCTGGACGGTGCGGATACCAAGTCACCTTCAAATATCACTGTCACTCGTAGGCATGAGGCGTGGTCTCCCCCTCCCTAATATTGCATGACCACCACTCTAATAGGAGCGACACGTGAAGTCCTTGCTGTATATAAGATCGAAATGAAGTCATTCATAGCCTCAAACCGTCAGACTTATGAGGAACAGGAATAACCGGTTGTCTGTCTGCCGCCGTGGCAGTCCAGCTTGAGTCAGCCCTCGCCTGAACAAAATCCAGACCCGGACGGCAAACCCACAAAAGTTGGTAATGAGAATGTAAGACTTCGTGATGCCGTTACAACTACGCGGGCTGTTCGCTGCTGCATAGCTACTAGCATTCAACCTGCATCGCAATCTTCAAGCAAGCCCAAATACATGAAGTTGCTGCCCGCAAAACCATCGTTCCGCGGTTCTTGTGCGCATGACCACCTTGAATTAGCTCCTATACCTTCGCGCTCATGATTCGCCCGTCGGACTCGCTCCAGGTGTCCCTACTATGTATAACACATTTGACCGCCCTACACGGCCTTGTCAAGATCGTACCTGAGTGGGCACGTCTTGTAGTTGTTCGACTGATTTCTCTAACATTGCCTCGATTTAATCTTTACGCATCAATACAGTTGATTCATCGATTGTATTGATCGCATAGGTTCCTTTAAAAGTGGTTTGAGTGCCTCAGATATGTAAATCGTCTTGTGTGCTCGCTGCTGAAGCTGCCTCGCCCTGCCGTCAGCTGGCAACCTCGTATCAAGCCGTTTTCACTTACGACGTGCGGCGCCTTACGCCATCCATCCATCTCGTACTCGTATAACTTTCTGGTCCCCATTCATCTCGTACTAGCCCAGGTATGTCGTTTTTTATCCTTTGACTCGTGTTTGTGTTCAATTTGGCTGTGCTCAACAGCTTCATTGTAGTCTGATGCTCTAACATGTCTACCCTCAACCGCGAACGCACAACATCGACAACCCCTCATGCTTATTTATTTTTATTGCCCAATGAAACACTTACAAGAGGGCCCTACATGTACATATTGCCATTCCTTCGTCTACGCAGCATTTCCTCCATCCGGCGCAATTCTGCTTCGTACTCGCTCGCAAGCCTGGACACCTTGTCCTGGACCTCCTGCAGCTCTGCCTTGGCGGTCTGAATTTCCTCCTCGAGCTCCTCCTGCGTCTCCTCATCCCCATTCCGCGCCGCCTCCGCCATCTCCTCGGCCAGTGTGTCCAATTTCCGTTGACGTTGAGTCACTAACTCCGACATGAGCCCATGTATTTGCTTATACATGGATGTCTGCATGACATCCACACTACCGCTGCCCAACTCCCGCTGGACCTGAAGCACCACGGATTGCTTATCGACGAGACTCTCGACGATCTCGAGCGCAGACGCGCACGTATTGTTGTGACGCATTATCCTTGCCCCCCCGTCAAGGACTGGTTTGAAGAAGATGTCCTTGCTTGCCAGCTCTCGCTCTCGAGAACTGCCTTCTTCCAGAGTCACTGCGTCCCACGTGCTGGTAACGAGGACGACATTGACATAAGCCTCCTCTCCACAGAGTTCTTGGAACATTTTGAAACTCTGTCGAGACGATCCAGAGACCTTCACGTCCGATATTCGCTGCATGTAAATGACGCCCGTAAAGTGTATCCCCGCCCTATGGCTAGCGAGGGAATAGGCATTCATCAGTCCTACCACCCTTTCACGAACTATCGCTTACCTCGTGACAAACGACGCAGCGATCACTTTCCAGATGTCACTGTCCGCCAGGGTAGTGTCGCCAAAACCAGGGGTGTCAATTAAAACCACCTGTTTTCCACCAACATCGAACGGCATCGACGCTTGCACTTCCGTGGTGCAACTCTCCAGTCCTTGCCCGACATCAAGTGACGATCCCGAGGCCAAGTTGACAAACTGCATGTATATTGTGAGTAAGGGCTTTGTTCGCCTATGACGTTTGATTGGCAGACCGTCGTCTTTCCACTCCCAGTAGGGCCCATGACCCTGATGAGACCCTAAGGATCGCGGCGCAAAAACAGTAAGGAATGGCCACATACGCGATGTAGATGGGACTTGGACTAGACGCCTGGGCCAAGGATGGCATCAACGTGCCTGCAGCTGGTGCCGACTCCTCATCGCCGTCCGTTAACCTTACACTCCCCCGCCTTCGCACCCCCGCAAGGGTAGAAAAGCAGAGCATAGCAGCTGAAATAATCTGTCCCATGGTCGTTTGCTAGTAGCGTCGGACAGGACAGTGGTGTGTGTGAGTGAGAGAGGTGAGTAGCTCACGTGGAGCCTGTGCGGGCATGTCGCCTTATTGGCCTACCTGGCATAGAAAACCTGGCATGATGAGGCGTGGTTTTAATAAATGAAACTGCATTGTAAGGCAAGGTCACCAGTGTGAGAATTGCTCCGCACTCATCTTTATGCACATGGAGAGGTATCTGAAACGCATCATTGCGCAACCCATTTGAAGTCTCAGGACGATTTCTCCAGACAGGGTAGGATGCATGGGCTGAACAGCGTACCTGGGTTGTAATCTAAGGAGCCCCTAACGACGATCACGGGCGCATTTCCGTGCCGTACTATGTCCAACTCAAGAGTTTACGCTCCTAAGTCCGCTTGGTCGCGAACAGGGTGCTTCTGAACTGGTTCGCGCCGCTTCTTCTCGATGTATACAGCGGTAATTACCAAAGACGCTTGTTCTGTATGGGCGGGCCGCACAGGAACAATGCAGGAGAGTCCATGTAGTTACTGCTGTTATGGGCGAGTAGTATGGGCAAAGAATGTCAGAACGCCGATCAGCCAGGCCATCAGAAACTGCATATACCAGAGCATGGGCTGTCATGATTCAAAAGTCAGCTCCCAGCATTGCGAAGAATGGACAAACTCCAGCACGACGAAAGCTGTTCATCGACTGTCGCACGTAGTGCAGACCCCGCGTGGGCAGCCTCGATATCGATCGCGACACACTGGAAAGGTGAGCCCAATACCTCACTCGTCTTGAACCACGTGTGACCCTACAGGATACCGCATGGCACACATAAAGGCGTTGCTCAGAAAAACGTTTTGCTCAGCCTTGAGCCGTAGTCATCCAAGCTCTCTTGGTGGTGGGCCTCATCGCGATTGTCAACTTCAGCCTGTCCAATAACTCGAATCACGATATCAATGGCTTCTGATGAAGGAGAAGTGAGGATTGCGTACGCTAGATCCTGCTTTTTGGTGGTTCCTCCTCTGAGTCACCGTCCACAGTGTTATGGGAGCGACAGGCAGCGGGAAATCAACCGTAGGTAATCCTACCTAACATGAGGATGTGGTTGACCGAAGAATTTCTGTCAGTTTATCAACGTCGCAAGTGGGTCGAGATTAGCTGTCAGCGATTCGCTGGAGAGTTGCACCATTGACGTAGAAACGTCCACATTTTTCCTCGATGGGCGGTCCGTCACACTGATTGACACACCTGGGTTTGATGACACCACCCGAAGCGACACCGACATCCTCAAGTCGATAACAGACTACCTCTCTAGCTCGTAAGCACGTACATCCCACTGCGATCACGCACCAGTCAATATACCTCTCCATGCAGGTATAGCCAAGGAGCCAGACTCGCCGGCGTGATCTATTTGCAGCGCATCACTGATAATAAAATGGGCGGTCCGTCGAGGAAGAACTTCCACATCTTTCGTAATCTCTGTGGGGACGCAGGTCTCCGGAACGTGCTCCTCGTGACCAATATGTGGTCTAATGTGAATTCCGCGGACGGGGAAGTGAGAGAGCGCGAGCTTGTGAGCAAAGAGATCTTCTTCAAGCCTGCGCTGGACAGGGGAGCTCGGATGCTTCGCCATGATGGCTCACAAGCTTCCGCACACACAGTCCTTCGCAACCTGGTCGGTGGAGAGTCCTTCACACTTCTTGTGGAAGACGAGATGGTAAACCAAGGGAAGGACCTCGCCCATACCACAGCAGGAAAGGACATCATGCGCGAATTGAAGGAGCAGGCCGAACGTCACGCAGAAGCAATAGAGGACCTGTGCTTAGGAATTGAGGCGGCAAGCATCGCAGAAGACGAGGAGACAAGAGAGCTGCTCCAGGAAGAGGCCAGGAGAGCGCGCGAGAAGATAGAGCGAATTCGTGGGGACCTCGAGCGGATGGTTGCAAATTTCGCGACAGAGAACTCACGCCTCGAGAAAGAAAATCGGCAGTACAAGAGAGATCTCCGAAAGCAGAAGGCGGTGGCCGAACAAGGGGCACAGATGTTCGAACAGGAACGGAGGGGCCGTGAACGCGCAGAGGCCGAGAAGAAGCGAGCTGAAGCACAGTTGGCTACCGAACGCGAGATTCGGAAACGCGAAAAGGGGGAGAGCGAGACGAATGGGCATGAGCGGAAAGTTGAACGAGAGGTGTCGGCGGAACATGGGAGGCAGGAATGCAAAAGGCAAGATCAGGAGACGCAGGAACGCGAGAGAGAGCGCGTGATAGAGGAACGTGAAAGGCAGGAACGTGAGAGGCAAGCTGAGAGCGAGAAGCAAGAGCGTGAGAGGCAAGAGCGAGACAAGCGAGAATGCGAATGGCGCAATGCAGTAGAACATGCTACGAAGGAGCAGGAAAGAATGCGACGGGAACTTGAAAGGTTGGAGAAGGAGAAACGATCTGGATATAACTGCACTATACAGTGAAAGACCCGGGATATAGAATCTCACATGAGCCCAATCTTTTGTATTCGTATCCGACAGGAGTGGCATTATGTCGTTGATCATACTTCGAGCTTCAAAGTTTTTGAAGGGCCCCTGCTTATATAATACAGGGAAACATCGTTTGTATGTTCGGTGCCACCCCTCAAACGGAAAGATCTCTGCAATAATAAAAAGCAAAAGAATATAAGGTAAATAAAATACCTCTCCGAATGTTCGAAAGGAACAGTTAAAAATCATATATGAATATTGTCCAAAGGATGTCGAGTATTTTGCGGTGCAGCGGTGTCCAAATGAGGTAATTGAGTCTTGTGCGTGTGGTCTTAAAGCTCAACTTGAGTCCGCAGACTGCAGCCAGATTTACTATAAATGACCCTCACTCGACTTCTATGGCCTTCGTGCTCGCATGCTGATGCCTCTATCACTCGCTCATGGTTCATACACTATGTACAATGTGCTTCTACTCGCTCTGGTATGGCCTGCCAGTGGTCGCGATCGCGTAAAAGGGTGGGTGCATTTTCGTGGACTGGCTCAATTGACCTTTCTAGGTCTCGTCTTGCACCTGCCTTGACGGCGTGATGAGTCAGCAGACTCGATAGGTCGCCTCTGCTGCTTGACGTGTGGTATAAGTGACTCGAGTACGTCTAGTATCCTAACATAAACAATCGCCATCTTTCACTGGTGAAGGTCATCTCAAGTAGGACTTCGGATTCGGGTAGAGCACTACAACATCTTACAAGTCGTCAGTTCAAGCTGCGTCGAGAATCATCCACACCATCGACCTTTTGTGGAAACCAAAAAAAAGACAGCATTCTTTATATATAAAACCCTCTACTATACAACGCTCAGTCACTAGAGGAGGTGAGGCATAAAGGGTATCAGAACAAACCGTTGATCACGAAAAAAGAGCATTCAAATCATCGTCAGCCTATAACCCTCATATGTCCATACCAGAGTATAACATCAAGGCTATTCTCCCTCCCTCCTCCTTTTCTCCACAGCCCTAGGACTACGACTCAAAGTGGAATAGTGCCGCTCAGCCTGAAGTCCCTGCTACTCGCACCTATCGAGAACGTGATTGTACCGCTTGGCTTCGCCCATCCCTGTCGGACTACATCCCAGATCGACAAGTCATACCGCGACAGAGTGATTGACACCTGAATTGTCTGGCCAGGCGAAACATCTACGTGCGCGAACCCTTTCAGAATTGATGGGGGCTCTCCAGCCGAGGGCGGGTGGTGCAAGTATAGTTGGGGAACCTGATGAAGGGAAATCCACAGCACACATACGCGTGCACACAAAAGCCCCGTCAACAACAAAAGAGCCCTCGGGGAAAAAATAAGGAGATCGAGACTTACATCACTACCGAAAATACTGCCCGTGTTTGTTACATCAAAGGTCACTTGGAACGCAGGCATGTGAAGCCTGGTGCCCGACAGTTAGATACCTTTTTTTTTTGGTTTTCTACCCAGACTGGAAGGTAATTACCATAAAGCCGTTGTCGAACCCTCGGCGATGGGAGTAGCACCTCCTGCTGCCCAATTATCGACGAGTTCTATTTCCGGGACATCCACGGAAGCGATGGGGTTGATTCCGAGGTTCGAGTACTCAAAGGTCGTGTAACTCAGGCCAAAGCCGAACTCGTAGCGGGGAGTGATATTTTGCTAATGAATCATATAAGCGACGTAAACTATCTGTCGTTCAT
>JBBPKD010000101.1:0-40939 GCA_038089075.1 Singerocomus inundabilis
GTAAAACTGTCAGTAATTCATTCATGAGTCCGAGCTTTTGCATCGTCACGCTTGTAGTCAGGCCGGCCCGGTTTCGTGCCAAATAGGATTATGTAAAGCTAGAGTTTGGTCCACTAGTACATAGTGGAACCTGTCGCTCTCATGAACCATGGAAGCAGGGTGTCATCTCTGCTCGAAGGCAAGCAATCCTCCGTAGGACCATTTCAATTCTCGAACATATAGTAGAATTTGGATGTAGGGGATCATGCCACCTGATAATCCATTGAACTGGACAGTGACCGAGACAGGATCACCATCGCACTTGCCAAGGTGTCCGCAAAAAAGTCTTTGCAGTGATGATAAAGACAACATCTCCAGCCCGTAATCCAGTGCTGATAAGATATGAGTGACTTCACTCATAGGCATCAGTCAGTTAGCTCTGCTTCGGAGATCCAAAGTAAGGTGAGGTATACACCCATCTCTACTACACAAGGCTCTGACTGTCGAAACATCCTGCCGATCGAACCACATTCATGTCGACAAGGATTGCAAGAGTCCTTTCCACACGAAATCCCTCGCATTTCCACACGACTCGCTATACTTTGATAAGAACAGCTCGTCGGTCGGTACTACATACGCGCAAATGAGTATTGTCAATCCCCTTTGCCTATTCATGACGATGACAAGAACATACCAGAAGGAATCGCACCATCCTTACTCCACAGATCAAAGACCTCCATCGCTTCTTGGACGGTCAAGGCATCAGGAATAACCACGCGCTCCAAACCCTGTGTGTAATCCTGCAGTGTGGAAGAACGCTTGACGTAGGGTCCACCATACGAAACAGGGGGGATATCAAGCGCTTCAGCGAGTTCCAGAGGAAGCTGGAACTCAATATTCGTGGTAGAGAGGGCACCGAGAATCGCACCGCGTGCCTGCGTGGGGAGCAAGGTACTCACTCTAACATGGTAAAGAAAGCAAAAAAAAAAACGTACAAATTGCCGTTTTCCACTTGCGAATTCGAGAAGAAGACGTGGCATAGAGAGATGGTAGGATTTAATAGAGGAGAAGTGAGGATCCCGGTACTTGGTCTTGCAGTAAATTGCCTGGAAATCATCAATAGCCAGCAAGACAGGGAACCTGACCAAGTATGAGAACCAGTTGGATCAGGGGATACACATGCGGGTGAGGGCCTTACTCAGTTTGCTTCTGTAGTTCCTCCATCAAAGCCGTCAAGATAGTTGGCGCCAGAGCTCGTTCCTTGATACCTGCTCTCACAAGGTCGGAGAGTGGAGTCCCTGCTAGGATCGTTGCTCTACGCTCCAATTCGACATCCACCGTCGTTTTCAATTGGTCTAATCGATGGTTATTTACGGTCAAAAAGCGCTGTAGAGTTTGGAACGCAAAAGCGGCTTGTTGATACAACCGGGTACGGGGGTCGTAGGCGTACGTTGTTGTAGAGTTGACAAGATTTATAGCTATGAGAGGGTAAATAGAAGGGTACAAAGCTGGTCATGAGTACGACGGACCTCGAGGAAAATAAAAAACGATCCAGTCGCGTGTATGACAGTACTGCAATGCCTGAAGTAACAAGACACTCTTCCCGCATCCGGTTGCACCGGCTAACGGAATGTCAATACGAAGGACAGTGAGAAATTATCTGACTTACTGAAAATAAGCCGATGATTGGCGCTCGATGACTGACTAGCGGTGTCAAGTCTATTTACGACGTCTATGGTCACGCCGCGCACTACAGAGCACGGTGTCGAAAGAATTCGAAACTAGACATGTAACAGTTGGGTGATTGCTTACAACAGACGCGTCGATATGATAACTGACCTCGACTAATAGGTTCCGTGGAAGACCGAATATCCTAAAAGGGTCCTTGTCATTGTGGGGGAACTTGAGTGCCTGAGAGACCACTGCGGGCGTGATCGTTTCCTAGCAGGATGGGGCAGATCAAGAAACGCACGCGTATGCATAGAAACAAACAGAAAGTGAGAACAAGAGAAGGGAGTAAACCCGGTGATCTTCTTACTGGATGGAAGGGCTGGAGTGTGAGTTGACTAGGGTGGTCTGGTTGAAAAAGCGGATGGGTCAGTTGGGAAGTTGGCATTGGGAGAAAAGCCTACGAAACAATTGTCAGCGAGACGATGGTAGAGGGTGAGATGAAGGACGTACCGTGTCCCTCCTTCGCCTAGCAGCTGGCTGTTCACCGGGGACATCTGGTGCTCCCGTGCCGTCGTGAATGCCAGTCTTACGCTTGAAACCAGACGTGGATGCATATGCCCTCAGCTGAGGTGGTCTAGTGTGTAGCAGGGAGCAAGAAACGCGTCTGCTCAGCGTCGCCATCGTCCAGTAACTTTGCCAACTTCAGAATTAATTTGACCACCCGTAGTAGAACACGTGATTACTTTTGATTACATAACCTTTAGAGAGGTTCAAATGGGACGTTCATACTTACGGTCTACTGAAAGGACCATCAGTCAAAGGGCTGTGGTATAATGATACTGAGATATCAGCCTAAGATTTACATCGTCTCGTGGGGTAAAAATGACTCCTAAAAGTGCTCAAACGCTCAAGCTTCAAGGTCGAATGGGCCACAATGAATGTTCACGTGACCTGACGCGTCGCGGGGAATGTCGTGACTTTTGTCGGTTGTAAAAAGTTCGCGTCGTACTAATGTCGCTTCAACTTGGGTCTTGGCCAGAACCACACTCAATCTACACGTCGACGCCGGCGCAGAAAATGAACAAACGCAAACTGCCACCCATCGACGACGACGACCTCGACAACGAAGCACTCGATCAGCCCAGGAAGCTCCCCGCTATCGGTACCAATGCAAGCTCTCATCCCCAACCCGCCCCACGGGGCAAACATCGTCCCAGACTCACGAAACAAGAGCCCCAAAGGCTCACTGTACCCCGCCGCACCACCCGTGCGACCAGCGCACCTCCCAGACATCCTTCCGCAACCGGCAGGTCCACAGGACGTGTTGCCTCTGGTTCCATGCGTCCCATGGACGCCCTCCGAGGTCTTCATAACCAGGTCACGTCTATTGAGAGTGCACAAGCCGCAAATGCGCTCCGTATTGCCCAGCAAATGGATTCCGAACACGCCAAAGTAGCAGAGATCCAGGCAGACCACCATGCACTCTCCCGTGAGCTTGCTGCTTCCAGGGAAGCAGAGCTAGACAAGCGTCGTCAACTCGTCGACTCTTCCGAGGAACTAGAGAAGCTTCGCCTCAAGCATGCAAAAGAAATAATGGAATTTGAAGTGAAGTTCCAGAAACGTGCAAATGAGGTTAGAGAACTCTCGGAGGACCTCCGGGTCGCAAGGGAAGACCTCGACAAAGAGCGAGCGAGCGTCATGTCGCTCAAATCTATGGTTTCCAATCAGTCAGCAGCGCAGGTGACGCTCAATGCACAGATGAACGCGCTTCAGACGGAGAAAGATACATTGCAAACACAACTCGATACCGTGAGATTGACGGCATCGCAACAGAATCTCGATCGTGAATCCGCACTTAGGCGAATAGCTTTCCTGGAGCAAGAGGCGAGGGAAGCAGAGATGGTCCGCCGGAAGCTACACAATATGGTCCAGGAGCTCAAGGGGAACATCCGCGTTTTTTGTCGTGTCCGGCCAGCTCTTGCTCACGAGCTTGCTTCCGTGCCCACTGGTGGAACGCGACCCTCGAACGGTAGTCCAAGCCCAGAAGCTCTCGTAGCAGATATCACGTTTCCTGACAAGAGGGACCATAGAGAAATTGTCCTCACCTCCTCAAGCTCTAGCGCAATGGGCCAAGAACGACAAGAGATCTATGCTTTCTCATTTGATCGTGTAAGGATTTTTCCGTTCTAATGTTTGTCATTCATAGCTGGGGCACAGGTGTTCGAACCCGAGTCTACGCAGAGCGATGTTTTCGAGGAGATCTCACTCCTCGCACAAAGTTGCGTAGATGGATACAATGTCTGTATCTTTGCATACGGCCAGACAGGCTCTGGCAAGTCATTTACCATGGAAGGAGGCTCTGTAAGTATATCCCGGTCTATATGCCCGCTTATTGAATGGGTTTCTGTAGACCGAGAGTACAACGGGAATGATACCCCGCGCTGTTGATGAGGTATTTAGAACTGCAGACGCATTGGAGAAAAAAGGCTGGGAGTACAGCATGGAGGGTCAATTCTTGGAAATTGTGAGTATGTCCTGTTTGTGCCCTCCCCTCCCCCTAATGTACACAGTTGTCACTGACTGGAAAATGACAAAGTATAACGAGACGATCAACGACCTGCTGGGGAAAGGCGAGTTTGACAAGAAGAAGCACGAGATTAAACATGAGAAGACCGCGACAAGCGTAAGTACGCGAGTGACTGACGTCAATGTGATGCCTCTGCATACTCCTCGTGAAGTTTCGGCACTCTTGCGAGTGGCGAATTCCCGGCGCACTGTGGCAGCAACACTTATGAACGAACGTTCATCGCGGTCTCATTCAGTCTTCACTCTCCGAATCTCTGGGCGGAATGAACACACAGGGGAACGGTGTGAAGGGAGTCTCAATCTTGTCGATCTAGCGGGAAGTGAACGTTTAAATTCGAGTGGCGCTGCTGGACACAAGGAACGTCTAAAGGAGACGCAGAACATCAATCGCAGCTTGAGTGCACTGGGGGACGTCATCGCCGCGTTGGGCGAGAAGGGGGAGAAAGGGGAAAAACACATCCCGTACAGGAATTCGAAGGTGGGTCGATCACCCATGCGTGCTCTCGTGCGACTTCCTCTCTGATTTTGATTGGTGATCGTGCGGGGATCTTCGTTAACCTGTGTTGCTGTCTCCGATTTTACCCTGAGCAGCTCACCTACCTTTTGCAACATTCATTGAGCGGGCACTCAAAAACGCTGGTACGTTCACTGCTTGATCTCAACATTGGTGTCCAATGCTGTGTTGTTCATGACCGGCGTTTTCCAAGATGATCTTGAACCTCTCCCCACTCGCGGCACACCTGAGTGAGTCATTGACATCACTGCGCTTCGCGACGAAGGTGAGGACCAATTACACCGTGCAAGCCTCACCCGCTCCTCACTCCACTCGTTTTGCAGGTCAACAACACCACCGTTGGTCCGGCCAAGAGGCAGGTCCGCGGTGCGAGCTGAAATAACCACAGCCATACTCGGGATGCCACACATGAGGGCACTGATTGATTGCTATCACCCCTCATGCTGGAGGGTCGCTTAATTGTAATCATGCTATCCGATGACTCCAGGCTCGGCTCGGGAAGGTGCATGTCCTTTGCATCGGCTGTATTATGTTACACGAATACAAGGGCGCGTCGAGCATGGTGCAGGCCCTGACATGCTAACGAGTGATGAAGGCGCGATCATGTAAACGTCATGGTCGGCCCGGTAGCGCTGTCCCCTCATTTTTCTTGAGAGTTTCACTTCTGACAGCGGCAGACCACTTGAAGAAGTTGCAGCGGTACCTGTGATCCACCTCCTCGCGAGGCCGCTCCCCCTTGCCCTTATCATAACCAGGCCCGACTGGGCTATACGTCCATCGTTTGGGAGACCCAAACCGAAATCCCGGAAGTAAAAATTATTTTTAAAAAAAAGTCAATGTGATGGGGTCCCCGAAGAGGGAGGGAAACGTACCGAGAGCAGAGGAAGAACGTCTTGCCCTTATTTGGTCCTGGTTTGCTTACAGTGTACTCCTTGGCCGGTTCGCCATGGACGGTGCACTTCGGGGGTTGGATTGGTGCCATCAGTTGGGACCAGGCTACTTTACCGTTGGATGATGACCCGTTTCCGGTGGAAGATATCAGTGGCAGCGGTTCCACTTCCTGCGAGGCGAGGCGGAGCGCAAGTTGATAGTCCGTGGCAAGATCGTTATCCGAGAGCAGGGATGGATGCTCTGATGCACTCCATTCATTCTGTGACGCCAATGAGGGATGTCGATGAGATTTGGACTGTGGTAATTGGGATGGTGGTTGAGACTGAGAGGGCGAGCGAGTAAAGAACGCGGCAAGCGTGCGTTGTCCAGATCCAGATCCCACGTCTGAACCGAGGCCCATGCTCTTGTCCTTCCTTTGCTTCTTGCTCGGTTTCGACACAACAGCTGTTGGCGGATCCGTCGAGCTGCGTTTCAGGGGTGCAACACGTTTTGTTTCGGGGTCGCCACCGCTCTCCGAGGGCGAAGGCGTAGGGATTGACGACCAGGGAGTAGGTTCGCTCTCGCCCAAAGTCGTTAAGAATGGAAGGGCCTCGGAAGTAATGATGAGGTCTGGATCCTGACACTGAGCGGTGTCCGACGGCACAGCATCCCGGACTTGGGGTGGTACGTCAATGGATAAGATAGCCGGCGCCCGCGATGAGGACGGAGATGGCGATCCTGACGCTTGAGAATCGCGGGTCATGTCGCTTGCTGGTGCTGGTGCTGGTGCTGCTGTCATCTTTCCCCCCTTTGCGAAAAATGAGGATAATAATGTTTGCTTGCCGGAAAACTCGTCCCAATGTCGCGCCGCGAGCCGAGGAGGTTCAGTTTGCTCTCCGACCACGGGCATCACGTCACAAAGAGTCAGTCTTTGGCCAGCCGAGGTGGTGATCTCGTCATGAAGATCGATATATATGGGACAGTGATCAGAGCCCTTGACAAAAGGTTGGATATCACCATGTTTGACCCACGGCAGCATGCCTTGCGTGACGAGGATGTAATCTACGTGAGTTCCGTAATTTGTTTCCCGTGCTGAGATCTTGGTGTTCCAGCCTGTGTGGTCGTCGTGGAAAGAAGTCGTATCAAAAAAAGGAGATAGATAAAGAAGGCTGAGGAGAGAAGACAGACGCGCGTCTTACATGTGTACATTCCTCTTCTGCTGGGCCAAAATGACCGCACCACGTCAACCATGCATCCGTTTGGAGTAAGCCAGTTGTGGAACCAAGCTCGCGCGGGATGATCGTGAAACGTTGCCGCATTGCTGGCGAGATGGCCGTCGCAGTGGTCGAGTGGAGTTGCGCAAACATTTATGTCACCGACTACAATGACCTCCCGTCCCTCACTGATAAGTTTATTGACGCGTTCTTGAAGCATATAGTGATAGTTCATCTTGAAAGGGAGACGGGCATCAGATGTTTCGTTAGGGCAATAAACGTTGATAAGGACGAAGAGACCAAAATCGAGAACAAGGGCTCGACCTTCTGCATCGAGCGCAACGAGATCTGAAGGTGTATTGTGGTGGTCATCCGGTATCAGTTGCACTTGGTGAGCAGAGGGATATGAACGTGATATGCGTTCGTCCGTCGTAAGCGGTACTCTTGGCTGGATAGTGCCTGAGAGACCTTCTTCCGCCTTGAGTGATGTGACGGTTCGAGTGTCTGTGTACACCGCGACGCCACTATAACCGCCTTTGATGATGGGAAAGGAGAAAAAGGCGTGAAATGGATCTGGAACGGCGAGGTTTCTATCAAGACTGGTCCGTGAGGTCTTCATTTCTAGGATAAAGTGGAGTGAGTTGGCAGGACTCAAGTTGGAGCCTTCTCCTGGGACAGGAACGACGCAGTAGAAGGGTGAAAAAAAAGGAAATAAACAACACACCTTGAAAGCATATTATGTCCGCCTGGAGGTGAAGAAGGATTTCGTGAAAGGACTTGAATGAATTCCATCTAAGCAAATCTGAGAGACGTGGTGGCAGGCGGGATGGGGGTGGACACGCACGGGTGGTACTGGGGGAGTGTGCGGATGCCGTTCTGCGACAAGACCGCGGTGGTAAAGGCAGAATGGGAGTATCTGGCAATGAAGACCCACAATGTTCCAAGACAGGATACGCATAATGCATGGCGTTCAATATGTCGTGCAAATTTGAAGGGAACTGGTTCGAACGTCGGGACAGCTTCACTGACTTGCTCAAAGTCCTATTAGTCCCTTATGAAACTCTGTACCTAACTCGAACTCGCCGACGGGTAGACAAACTGGGTGTCGAACCGTAACATTTAGGTTCACCCACTACTACCAGTCCACGTTGGCGTGGACCGAACGGGGCCTCATTTCATTTCAGTGCCCTGGCCATGGGACACCGCCGTGTTAGCCCTGCCAGTCCCATCCAGCCTCAGTGAGTCCCTGCCAGCTTCCAAGTTCCAGCCGTTATCAGGTTCCTACTCCACGAGTAGAGGTCCAGAAGGACTTCTCAGACCGCAGCAGCTCACAGAAGTCCTTCTAGCACTGCATCGTATACCTCTCCAGTCCGCCATGTTGCCATCTGCGATCAGTCATATCATGTTGGATAAGCGATCACTAGCTTACTCACCTAGGTTACCCACCCCCCTCTCATCCGCCGCTTTCTTTCTTTTCCTCAGCCGCGTTCGTACGTCCGTCAGAGTTTTACCGTCCTAGCCGGATTGCATCGCATCTCCACGAGTCGCGATTTTTGGCTGCTTTGATTGCGAAGCAGATGGCAGTCTATCATGACCGCTCTCGTGATTTCACGCGCTTCTGAACACGTTGTATCAGCACGTCAGATCCATGCCAAAGCCATCACTTCGCTTTTACGTTGGCACCATTTTGGCCAGCTGTCGGCGAGAATGCCATGGCCTCCTATTGCTTGTCTTTATGTATTCCGCAGACGGGCGTGGAGTATCTTGACCGAGATAGATTTTAATTAACCATTGGTGAGTGCGTGCTGTCTAAAGCGAGCTTGCACTCAGGGTCGTCATCTCGCCATGCTTCCTCAAGGCAATTACGCGCTGGTTCAGTTCGCTGAGTGTTCCGATTGCTTCTCGTAACACAAAGCATGTGCCGAGAGAGAAAAGCGGAGGAATGAATCTCGCGTTTCTGTCCGCTGCGTGAGGAGCATGGCCAGAACACTCGAAGAAGCTCTGCTCGCATTTCAAAGTCGGAACAACTCTTTCGTCCACTTCCCTTGATTCCCACCTTATAGCCCCCATCCTTTGTGCGAGCTTCTCTGTTCTCCTACAGAATTGCCCCGGGCTCGCTCCCTCCAATCCTTATCAAGCGATACTTATGCTACGAGGTACGGTCGAAAGCATGCCTCGGCCTCGCTCTCGCTCTAGGGGAGCTCAAGCTAAGCCGATAGGCGGCCCTCCTGTCGCTCGGGGCTTTCCTGAGGGGAGCCCGAACATATCTAGCATTCACAGTCCTTATGCTCGGAAGGAGTCTAGCGATCCCTTGAAGCGGAAGCAAACGATACTCAGTTTGATAGATATGCTTTCCGAGTTGAGCAACGACAATGCATTCGATCCTGGTTCGCTCTCGTTCTCACTAGTATCAGCTCAGCGCGTTGACAGATCCCTCCAGATGTAACCTCGCCCCCGGTGGTAGAAGAGGACTTGCGTGAGTCATGCTACACCTACGACGGACAACGCATCTGATGGGCCCTTTGTAGCGACCTCTCTTGACGAGAAGCTTTCGAATGCTGGTGCGGAGCAGTTCCTCAAGTTCGAAAAGTAGGTTTAGCAATTGTATGCAATGGTCTTGTCAACGTCTCAATCTCCTCCAGACGGATAGAGAACCTCGACAAGGAAGTATGTGGCATGCTATTTTCGTATTCTATCCCTCATTTGTATCCAGCTTCGCGGTTTCGCAAACGCTGCTCGCCAGCTGGGGAGCTCGGTTGGGATCCTCTCTTCTGCATTCAAGCTGCGCGAACGGTTGACAAAGATCTTGTTTCTGTTCCGAGAGAACGCTGCAAACCTATATCCTCGTAAAATTTCACGACAGCCGCGTGAAGCTCTTCCCAATCCAAACTTTATGCACCGACAGCGACGGGGTCCTTGGCGTGGTCAACATGCACCTGTCGTAAAACTAATATTAGAGGACAATCTGGAGCCTGATACACTTCCGGCCCAGTTCGAGAGTTTTGCGAAGGATGTTGTGACCTTCCTTAACTGTCTCAACGAGTTTCCAGAATTCACTGATGAGGCCGTCAATCAGTCCATGCGGGGCTTTGAGGGTGATCTGAAAGTATGTCGCATTTCCCAGAGTTCACTTATTTAGCTTTGACACCCGGTCTAGTATTGGGCATCGTGTCTAGCTGAGTACAAGTGTTAGCACTAGCACTTCCTCTTGCGCGACGAAACTGACCTGATTTCTTTATCCAGCTCAATTTCGCTCACCGGCCGTGCAGCGCTACGTGCACGACCTCACTACGGAGATCGGCGATCACATTGACAACATTACGGGGACGTTGTCCATGTTCATCGAGATCGGTGAGTGTGGAGGCGTCATGGGAAAGCAGTGCGCCGATATGCTACGCAGGTGTTCCAACAATCAGGTTCCATCAGCAACATGCTGCGTCAAATCTATTGAATCTGTCGACTGTAGCGACGTTCTTTTCGGCGGTCACCGCAACTACGTTACAATTCTCATACAATTCTACTGGAAATGTGTTGGCTGATTCCGTAAACGCTTTTTGGTTTTCGTCGTTGGTGTTCAGTATTGCGGCTGCAGTGAACAGTTTGCTGGGACTAACTTGGAAGCAGGCTATGTAGTAGGTTCTTCTCTTGGCTTCTGCGCGTTATCCAATTGACTGACTGACATCATCGAGTCGCTCTCCTGGGCACAGGGTTCCGTGGTGGGTTCTCATCTGGATCAAACGGTCCCCACTGGTATTCCTTGTGATGTCCGTAGCCTGCTTCTCCGCTGGGCTCATGCTCTTCACATATTCATCTGGACAGGTACGCAGACCTGCTCCACTGTCGTCATACATACGTTTAGCTGTTTTCATCAGGGACCCGTAACCTCAACAATAATCACCGTTCTGACGGTGAGTCTAGTCCTTTGATTGCTCCCCGCTCCTTCTTACTCCTGATGATAGGCTGTTACATCATTTGGCCTTGCCGCCGTCTCTGCCTGGTTTGCATCAGAACGATGGATATTCGTCCAACACAAGGGACAAAAGTGGCTCGAGGAGGTGATTGCGGAAACGACCAACCATTTAACAAACACACGCATTGCGCGAGCTAGCCGGATCTTCTTGCGCTGGTGCAGTCTACGCATCGCTTCTGCACGGGGGTACCTGAGACACCTCACGAGTTGGATTGTCAAGCCTAAACAACCGAAGGAATTACTCCCTATTGTGGAGCCCCCTCAGCCTCGCCCTCGCCCTCGTGCCCGTGCCCCTCTTCGACAGACAGTGTACCATCAGGAGCCTTCAACGTTCATATCTAAGCTTGAGACTGCCCGCTCAGTTTGCTCAGTCACGACTGAGAATCCAGCGTCCAGTACTGAAGGACGGTCAGATGAGACTACGGAAACACGTCACTCCGATGCTCGTCAGCGGTTCGTCAACGCGATCCGTTCTGTAATCATGCTTCAGGCAACGACTCGGCCCATGTCCCCGCGCAGAAACTCCTCGTTCGACACCCCGATTCCTCCTGGATCTGCGCCCGTGGCGATGTCGCCGGGCCGATTCCCGGATCCTGGGATGTCACTGCGTGGTGGCCGGGTGACCAGCGCCATCGACAAATTAAAGGTACTGGACACATCGCAGGAGATGGCTGCTCATCAAGCACTCGTTCGGCACCTCCAATTCTCTCCGAATGGACGATACTTGGCGACTTCGAGGTGAGTGCACTTCTCATCTGTCTATGGCAGTCTAACAAGGCAATCAGTTGGGACAGAACGTCAGTCATATTCCGCGTAGGGGTGAGATACCCAATGGCATGCTCTCGCCTCGTGGCTAATCCAGCGCTTAGGAGAGCTTCACCACCCACCGCATACTGGTGCACGTTCGAGGATTCATTGGTCAGGTCGCCTGGTATGGTGCCACTTTTTTGTTCACACTGTATCAGACTCAGCCTTCCAATAAGGTCTCCAAATGGTAGGACACTCCTCACTCGACTCACACGCGCGGTCAAGGTGTGGACGGAGGCAAGACCATTTACTTCCCGGTTAACAGTGCTCCTGACAAATTAATAGGATGGTGTGTGTAAAAAAACGATAGACCGCCAAAACACGGTCCAATCTATCTTATGGCTTCCCACGGGGGAAGGTACGATATTTGCTTTCAGAGGATCAGCCTGGCATTGATAACCACGAATAGCCTTCTTATCTGTTGAAGGCAGTGATGTTGTGAAACTGGTACGTGCCCTCATTTTAGCGAGTGTGCGTTCCCGTTAACGTATTGTCCTTCGCCGTGTCTTCAGGATCTCCACGGAAAAGTATTGGATACTTACCACCTCGGACAAGTCCGGTTGACCAACGTGGCCGTAACGCCGGACTGTTCCCGATTAGTTGGGGTGGGCCCGTCGATAACATCCCCCTCAGGGCCACAGCCCAGCCGTCGTACTCGAGTTGAGAAGCGTATTATCGGTAAGAATCCCAGTGGTGCTGTAATTTTTTATAATTGAACGTGGTATCCGCTAGTATATAATATGCAGACAAAGACAAGGGAAAGGTGGGTGATATTGTTTATGCATTAATTTTTTGAGTTTAATTTCTCCAAAGTCAAACGCCGTTTGCCAATGATGTCCGTGACATTGCCATGGCAAGGAAAATATCAGCCGTCCTAATATCACCCGAGAAGGTGAGCACTCGTGGACTGGATGGACCCACACATTAACTCCACTTTGTCTCAGGCCGCCCCTCAATTATGGAAGCTGGAAATCGTGCGAGACAGAGATCGCCACGAGTATGCGCAGACATCCCGACTCAGTTTGAAGCACACGTTCGCCCTCAAAGGCCCCGTTGACATTGCAGGTCCATGTCATTTTGGTGGTAAAGACGATCAGTTTGTGCTCTGTGGTGGGAAAAGTGAGTACCCCTTCCATCTTGATGATGCTTGCCGGTTGCAGTTGCTAATTAGTTGTCTGTGTTAGCTGGTGATGTACATATCTGGGACCGGGAGACAGCAGCCCTTCTGCACTGCATACGACCTCAAATCGCACCCGGCGTCGGGGACCTGACGTGTATTGCGTGGAACTATGCGAGTGACGATCCTATGATGCTTGCGACAGGAAGTCACGATGGCACGATACGTATATATTCGACCGCGCCATTGGACGGACGGACAGACGACGAGTCGTATTTGGAGAGACGGACGGAGGGCGATAGGGCGACGAACTATTCCGTTCATTCTGGTGGCTAAAAACTCGTTTCACCACGCCTTATCGCCTTATTGCTATCGGTGTAAGTAGGGACTATTGGTTTTTATTGGGAAAAACTAGACTTAGTTTCTTTTTCTTCTTCCCTTAACTTTATGGCACCTTGCGGGCGTAGCTGGGTATGTTTGTCACTACGAATACGGAAACGACTAATGTATGGTAGTACATGCACGACTACTCTAACTCACGATCGTTGCCAAATGGTAGATTTCTTTGCATGCTCTCTGCACGGCCATCTGCGCGCACATCGGGTTGAAACGAGGGTGTCCTTTGATCATGTCTTCTAAATCCCCTTCTCCCAACGTGTCCTCAGCGACCATCGCCTCGAATGTAATATTCCTGGGCAATGGAAGCAGACCATAGCGAGCAAGTGATACATGAGTCGTACGACAACAGCTCGTACCAACCACAATGACACCATGCGCCAGAACACATGGAGGACTACGCAGCAGCCGCAGCAACTGCTAATGCGGTAGAGGCGGCGGTAGACACCCACGTGCTCGCTGTGGACGAGGGTCGTTTCTCTTCTCTGCCCAGCCCTGCAGCACGTTCGGACTCCTCGATGGTGTATGCAGACTCCTTGAGTGCACGACAGCGCTTTTTGTGTACTTTGCTTTTCCAATGTGAGCGTAGTGCGGTATCCGTCTCGTAGTACCTGAAACATAGGAGAAATCATGGACAAAGTGAGGCAGAGTCTAGATAAGGGGTAGGATGGACGAAGTGTGGAAAAAAACGTACTTGGCACACTCAACACAATAGTGCTGGGCTAGACCCGGTTTGTCAAAATTGAGTGGCTGCGCCTCCAATGCCGCACGGTTCTACCGACCGGAGGGCGAATGGAGTTGGGGTACAGGGTTAAGAAGTGATTAGCTCGCCAATGCCAAATACTAAGCATGACTACTGTCATCAACGGAACGGCCCATATCATCAGGACGTGGAGAGGGATGCCTTCGGTCTCAGTCAATCTGAGCCTTACTTGGGGCCTGAACTTGGTGCGCGCCGCACGACATCAAAGGGCGCGGGGGCCGCGCTGGGCTTTTGAACTGAACGACTCACTTTCGGATCGAGGTCGATCAGCTGTATCTGATCAAGATCTTTTGTGCGGGCCTGACGGCGGTTGAGCAGGTTTGATGAGCGGTCTGAGAGCACATACTCTAGTACGAGACGCCCTATGGATGTCGCGCTGTGCCTTATGTGTGCGCGAACGTCGTAAACGGCCCATTTATTGTAATGTGTGGCAAATAGCACGGCGTGAAAAGGAGAACTTGATGGAGGACTTTGGTGATGAAGGAACAAATTTCCTTGGTTGACGTAAGCAAAACTTGGCAAGTTGCCACAACTTCAACTGCTGCGTGCCAGTAGTGGCAGACTATGACAGAACAGTGTGTCCAACTACTCTTTCCTGTGTTAGACGGTCTATCTAGAACAGGTCCGAGCTTATGCTAACACTGCGGACAGCAATCTCGTCTGACTCGAAGGTGGTGGGATTCATAGGTAACTTTGTTTCGAGGCAGTAGTTACAGTACCCAACACCCAGTAGCACAAGGTAGGCATCTTAAGTTTTCGTCATTGACTGATTCCTGCATGCAGACGAGCAAAAGTAGTCCGAGGTACTCTGTGGATATCGTTGGCACATGATGCAAGCTGTCTCTAATCCCAGCTTGACTGCTTCTCTGCAGCATCGCATCAGTGGTTCATGTCGTTAAACTCCAGCTTCAAGAAGCTAGTGCTTACTCTCTGTGTCTTGTTGAACAGTACATTGTCTTCACGCCATTCCTATCGACGTGAACTGGCTGGTTGCAACCTGGAATGGCACATGTGCCAGGGACGATCCTCGACATACCACTGCCAGGTTTACCTCCTCTTGATATGCTGTTCGTGCTAGGTGGAGAAACAGCTACTGCCGGCGCACTCGGTTCATCCTCTGATTCGAAGTCAGTGTCTGATGGATACACATCTAGATCGGTGGAGATGGCTCCATCTTCCTCCTCCTCTTCTTCTGTGGGATCGTCTGGTATTCAATGAGCGGTCGATTTAAATCTCGTGCAGAATCAAGATCACTTTGGGGTACAGGAACTTTAGTTTGAGATCCCTTGTGGGGTTTTGCAGACGCAGGGACTTGGGCGTTATTGGGAGGCACATTCTGTGAGCGCGTCGTTTTCTGCGTCGTCGGGGGAGGACCCTGTGTTGCAGATGTAGATGGCTTGGTAGGCACAGCGCCGGCAAGCGTAGCGCATGACTTGCCGCAGTATTCAAAGCCATTGAACTTGGGCTTCTGACCACAGTACTACAGATTGGCGCCCATCGAAGATGATCGATGAGCGACGCTGATCACGATTGATCGACGCCGACGATATTGCGACTCACATTACACAGTTGGGCCGCTCTTTGCTGGGGAGGTGCTCCTTGCTGACGAGCTGCGTTTCTTGGAACTGCTTTAGCATGAGGCTGCGCCTGCTTCGACCCCACGGGCTTAGCCGCTGCTTGACTGGCACACGTCTTGCCACAGAATTTGTGAGTACCGAACTTCGGTCTCTTATGGCAATTCTGCACAGCTGGTCTTAGATCTAGACGACGATAGAGAGAAGAACGCCAACACGCACCTCGCACAGACTTGGGGCCATCGCCGTCAATTACACCGACCGACGACAACGACGACGTTGGGCTTCTCCGTTATAAGGGCTAGACCCCAGCACACAATGCTCGGAGATCCAGCTACCTCGTGTTCGTCACGTTGAGTGGCGCGACTCCGACCTTTTGTCGTGCGATAAACATGCAATACGCCGGTGATGATGCTGTCGGTACCCCGACGGTGTCTATCGATCCGTGTCCGGACCACGATAAGACCGGACGGGAAATGCCGCCCAGACAATTCCGCTCGCCACTCGTCACATACTTATACGTCCATCCATATCGTATCTGTTGGCCGATAGTGATAAAGAAGCTCCAACTATTTGAATTTATGTAGGGTTGCATTCAGACACACTGCATCCTTGATGTTGATCTGATTTTTTGGGTTACAACCTCCGTGTATCGTGGCCTAGTTCTTTGGCAGTGCACAACGAGGCAATCGTCCCTCGTTATCGATAGGAATGTTAGAATTACTTAGTACCCAAAGTGGTGCCTTCGTGTCAATAAAATACTAGCTATGCACAGGTTTACGGTTAATAGATAACGGATCTTGGGCCTAAGCGGGCTCTAACTATGTAACCCCATGTGGAGGGCTGTGGCTGATGGTAGTCCAGACTCGGTCCTTCAGCTGCCTCTAGTATACATGACGATGAATCTCGGAGTAATGGTCCCTGAGTTCCGCACCACGACGCTGTCTCCTATCAGGATCTATCCGTTCATCAGAAAACGGAGGGTGCTGATGGAGGATGACAAACCGAATTGTTTGTGCTTGGGTTGTGCGGGAGCACGACATCGCACGCAATCATCACTCGATACGGAGAACTCAGGCATGAGGTAGCAAAACGATCCGCCACGGAAGGATCCGAGGAAGAATACAGGCCACCTCCGTGTCTGGAAAGCATAAACAAGGTCAAGTGCTGTGAAGTGTTGCTGCGTGATAATGATCCGCTGCACTAACCTTCCCTTGTTTCCAGGAGCTCCAAATGCCACGTGTTCAAAACCAGACTTCACAATATTACAGATCCCACAGGAATGCCAGTCACACAATGCCGTGCCCTTTGTGCCCATGTCGCAGATGCACTGAGAGGCGTGAAACGTGCGTAACAATCGAACTCTACCATTGGATTCTAGACTCTGTCTAGGGGCTGACTTTTAGTTGACTGAAATAGCAATCAATACCCATACTTACCGGAACATTTCCTTGATGGCGACGACATTAGATGGGTATGATATCTCAAACAGCTTGTCGATCGTTGCTGCTGTTCCAGTCTTCCATCTGTCTTTCCACTCTCGTTCGACTGATCAGGACTATGAGCATCGACTCGATCGGAAGAACATCAGTCTCACATTCTCTCCAGACTGTGCCCGAGCGTTTAATATTCCACATTCGGAGTTCATCCGGCGGCATATTGGCACAACCATTACACGTTTGCCCATTGCACTGCGGCAAGGTGTGGCATCGAATACACCCCGGCACCATACCGGAATTAACGGCCAACCTAGAATCAATGAGCCTACACAGCACTAAGATATGGTTGAGGTGCATACTTTGCATGATCAGATGAACAAAATCCATGGGACAAAGGGTCTTCTGGTTTCTTGCACCCCTTAATAGTACAGACCGCCGGCGCGCTGGTATTTCGGCCTTTCGTGGCAGTCCGTGCACAGGTCTTGCCACAATACGAGTGGGTAACGCCCGCAGCGTCGACATACTTGGGTTTAGTGCCACAAACCTGTCCATTCCAGGGCATTAGGGAAGTGAAGTGAAATGGACGGCGAGGAACGGAAGTGACCGTGCAGGTCTGCATTCGATGAAACTCACCTGGCAAAGATTGGATGCGGGCATACTAGTTGCTAGGTCACTCGATGCAGCAGAAAGTGCGCGAGGGGAGGTGGTACCATACTATCTATACCCCCTGCGCATGTCGCCACGTGGGTGTCGCACCACCACCACCACCACCTGAATGCTGGTGTGCGTATCAGTGTCAGCAACGGCAACGAGAACGACGCACGACGTGTCGCGCGTTGAGTACGCGGTGCCGCAACGTGGAGTCGGCGCAAGCGAGACCATGTCGTATGGACGTGGCCGTCGTCCGCGTCCAACGGGTGAGCCCCTAGTATAAAGTAGTACCAGCCAAACACACCCGCCGCACACGTCTTTCTCGCCTGTTTGGAGCACATCACCCCCATAGTGTACCACCCTTGTTCAAAGAATGCCATCCACGCTGCAGAAACGGCCGCCTGCGGCCGCCAACAGCAGCCAACGTGCACCCGATCATCAAAGCCACGCATCCAATACCTCACTCGCTGGTAGCGGCGGGGATGCCTCTCGGCGTCACAGCCAAACGTACGCGATCGATATCGTCCAGACAGTGCGCGTGTCGTCCGACGAGCTGCTGACGCGACGCAGGATCGACGGAGTCAAGAAGTCGCTGGGGAAGCTCGGACTCGGCGCGGGCGATCGGGGCTATGTGTCTGATGGCGACGTCGGACCCGGCGCACTCAGGGTCGTCGGGACGGCTATGGAGGTCATCAGGAGCGGCGGCGTGAAGTCGTCCTTCATACCGCCCGCACCGCCTCTGCGTCCGCACTCCGCGTCGCCACCCGGGGGGTCACTGGCAAAGCAGAAGCAGGATCAGCCGAAACAGGCCCCAAACCTCATTCTGTTCTACCACGCCCACGATCCGTACTACGGGTTCACCAACTTTTCCCCCGACCCGGTCGAGTACCGAGGGAAGCGCTACCCCACGAGCGAGCACCTGTTTCAGTCACTCAAGGTGAGTATGAGGAACAGCGAACGCCCACTGCTACAAGGAAAGTCACGAGCCCCAGGACAGATGGGACTCTTGATATATTCCTGTCTTCTCCTCATGAAGGGGGGGGAGGGGCGTAGCACCAATGACGCACAAACGATCTGACGCTCGCCATCCACAGTTCCTTGATCACCGCCCCGAGTTGGCGGAGCACATACGGACGTGCTCCCCTCGTCCGCGCGTTGTCTTTGATGAGACCCACAGATTCAATCCAGAAGTCCGGCCAGACTGGCTGCGCATTAGAGTCAGCATGGTACGTGTCCTCCCCCGGGCCTCACCCCACCACCTGGTGGTCCTTCTCCCCTTTTTCTCTCTTCAGAATGCATGCAAACAATACTTGACGTGGCTGACCGATTTGGAAATCACAGATGGATTTAGTGCTCTGGCACAAGTTCACGCAGAATGAGCACTTGAAACGGGAACTTCTCTCGACGGGGGAGGCTGAACTTGTCGAGGTAAGCGATCGAATTTACTCGCTCCACTCAAGTCACAGGGTAAGAACTCACTTTCGGCCGCCGTACCCCCAGGACTCGGACAAGGACGCATTCTGGGGCGTAGGGCCCGATGGAAAGGGGGAGAATCAGCTGGGCAAGGCACTCCAAAGGCTGAGAGCAAAGCTGCGAGACTATGACGTCTCCACAGAGCCGTCCGAACAGCAAAGGGGTTCGTGACGACAAGACACTGCTCGTTATATCGTACGATTTTAATGGATCACAAATACATACACAGTGGGCAATGAATAATTGTGGTTGCAAAAAAAACGTGGATCGATCCATATCAAGTTCATTTTGTGTGGAATAAGAATGGTATCGCCACCTCAGAGCCCCGGGGCTAACTCCACCCCTTACACGATGCCCACGAAACTGTTACCACAGAAAAGACAGCGTTGGACCGCCTCTAAGAGTTCCTTCACAATCCAGCTACGTGCAGCAGCGGGCAACCAGCTATCATCGACAGCCGAGCTCTGAGACACAGGTAGAAGCGCTTTACGGCTACAACCTATGCAAGTTCTGACCATCGAAGTTGATAAAATGAAAGAAGTCACCGAACAACGAGCTGTGAACGCGTTGAAAGAGAAGGCCATTGAGCACGAGGTCACGAATTTCACCCACCCCAAGAATGGCCCCTTAGGCACGTCGCCTGTGTGATGTCGTCCAGTAGAACTTCGGTGTGGCAGGCTGGACAGAGTTCATGCAAACCAGCTATAGAGGGATCGATGGGAATTGCCGTGTTCACCCTGTTGGACAATGCTTCTGCCTCGCTAGATAGATCCGATGGAGATCCTGCAAGTCGTGATTGCACTACCACTCGTAAGACGAATGGAACATCGGACGCTGCGCCGTCACATACGTAGTGAGGCAGTCTTTTTTTTAGAGTCGGGGAGAACCTACGAGTAAGTGCTGTCACAATGGCTGTGATATGACGAATCAAAATACGTAGGACGCGGTGAGAGATGTTAGTCAGTTGACGGTGGGCAACCTGTCCACAATCCAGCCGTAGGTGCTCGTCCTTGCACAGTCTCTGGGACAGCAGTGGGCATGATTATGTGAGACATTGACATTAGCGTTAGTAATACCACCTACCCAACACACATCTGCGACCGATAATCTGATCCGCAAAGAGAGCAGGTCATTCCAACCAAAGAGATGTGTAGCCAAGCTCTCTCGGAGCTGGCGCTGGAGCTCCGCGCCTACTCCCTCGGATGACGGTGGTACAGACACCGCAGATGATTCATCCTGCGGGCTTGGACCCAACATTTCCAACAGCCGAGGACATGTCTCACCAAAGTGCCCTGTACTGCATAGATGCAAAAAGAGGGGCCGGAGTTGATGAAGCGGTGCGCTTCTGGTCGCTGTACACGACATAGTGATCAACGTAACCGCGGAAGGAATGTCAGGAATGTAATTACCGCAATCAAGCTGAACCAGTGTTTCTTGCGCCACCCCTAAAATATTGTCGGAATTGAGCGGCCAGAATGGAGCAGTGAGAAAGACACATTCGTGTCTCGCTTCGTGTTTGTAGCTAAAATCCGAGGGTCTTAATAACCTTAATTGAAAAGTAAGCCACAGCCCGACCACGGGTAAAGGGAGGTACACACTCATAGATCCAGGCCAAAGTAGAATGCGAGTCATAACAAACCAACCCGCTAATTCGGTTCACATCTACATACCCAACGCCTGCAGGAGTTGTCTGGACAAAAAATGCACGAGACGCCTGTGAAAGTGCTTCTGATGTGAGTTGGTCATTCGATGGTGTGGGAATCCACGATGGTTTGATTGATACATTATGAACGGCGTGAAAAGAGCCGTCAAGAAGTGCCACGAGAAGCACATCCTTGTCTTTCACATAAGAAAGGCCCGAGACACACGAGAATGCAGAAGACCCAATTGATATTTTTTGCGTCTGGATAGTAAGCACATGGGGAGCATGCCAATGTGCAGGTGACAAGGACCAATGCCACAGGTGAATTAGGCCAGGTTTAGAATACACGAGAATTGGCTATGGGAGCAGAAACGATTATCGGACTGCCTCGCTGCTAGATAAAATTCTTACATTTCTTCCGGGCACAACGATCCATTCGAGAGCCGTGATGGCGCGTTTGTCGGGAAAACAAACAACGTCAGTTACCCGTTCAAATGCTCTGTTCAATTCATAAGAAGTGACAAAACCACCGCCCCATCGCGAGTGAAGCTTCTGAGAAATATTTATGAGGAGAACGCCTCCGTCCCCCGTGGCACATGCCAGCAAACACTGGCCTACAGTGCATCGAGGTCAACAATGATTCCGTAAGAGAGAACAATGAAAAAAATACATTGTCCACCGTTGTGTACGTGCCACGGCGACCAGGCTATGTTGGTTATCCAATTTTCGCAAAGTTTCACTTCTCCGATGAGGGAAACCACTCCTTCTGAATTATCACCGCGTTCAAACCTAGGCAAGCTTAGTAATAGTCAAGGTAGTAGGACATATGCATACCTAAACAACTTCACCGACCCTGCCCGGGTTCCAAGTGCTAGAATGGACGCGTCCACCGACGGAGCAGGGTAGACAGCCCAACACGGTTGAGCTGACCATGCAATACCTAGTAAAATAACGGTCAGAAATGACCCCGTTCACAAACACTACGACGTACACATTGCCTGAATCCCTAGTATCCACGATACCTGGTCGATAGCTTGCTCAGGTCGCGGAATGTCTAAAAGGTACGAAGTCACGTCTTGGATCTAGTGGAAGTCAATCCTGTATTCTTGTGTAGACAGAATGAAATTACATTTATCCATTCGCCTTTCAGATGATTTTTACTGGCCACCCATAGGGTGACTTCCATATTAGAGTTTAAGACCGCTATGACGCACCTTTTGAACATGAAGGTGATGAAACATGCACAAAAAAAAGACATACCTTCCACGGGACGTCAAGCCGCTCGGGGAACATGTTATAGCACGAACAGAGACATCGAGGGATCCCAAATTCAGGGAACCCCAACCTAGAAGCGAATGAGTAGAACGACAACGGCAAACAAAGTATACGACCTTGGCTCATACTAGGCCACGAGTGGGTTTGCACTCGCGTCATTTCGATCATTGTTCTGTACCACCCAAGCGGTCGATCGCTCTCATTGCAAGTGGGTGATCTAATGTCCGCAGGTGTGCTAAAGTTGATTCCATGGTCTGGAGTCTGCACGCAATTGACTCGACTTGGTTGTAGACGAACCATAAATGCGCACCAGAACATGGACGGCAGATTTGGTGACAAGACAGAGCTGACCGTCGTCCGACCATTGGAGGCATCTCACGGATGGGTGAGTGATGACTGTAGGGATGCCGAACGAGGCATACACCGGTCTTTGAGACATGTCAAGTAAACAGGTTATGTCTCTCCTAGATGCGAAGTGAAACTAGCATCAGTACACAATTACTTGATGGTCGCCCAGTTCAAAGAGGTGAGGGGGCCGGAATGAAACGGTCACGTGCAGACTCGTCCTTACTCCGGTGCCGGTTACCTCCTAGCTTGTCTGTAAAGAGCGCAACTACAGATGAGTAGCGCAAGCTCTGCATCTAGCACCCCTCCGAAGCCGTCAAAGTTGCCTCCGGGCATGGTCATCGGTCCTGATGGAAAACCTTGCAAAATCTGCACGGCATGGCGGAACTGGAAGCCGAGACAGCCAGCCTCAGAACATGGCGCAGGGAAGAAAACAACGGCAACTATGATGGCCGCCCTCGCATCTGGAAGTGGCCTCAAGAACGAATCCGGTCCCGATACGCGCCCTGCAAACTGCCCTCCGGACGTCGAGCAATTGGGGAATGCAACCTGGACATTCCTGCACACAACTGCCGCTTACTATCCTGAGCGACCCACTCCTTTCCAACGTGCCAACATGTTAAACCTGCTACACTCATTACCGGTCCTGTACCCTTGTTCTCATTGCGCTACACATCTAGGAGAGGAGATGAAGCATCAACCGCCAGACGTTAGTGGACGTGTAGGATTAAGTCGGTGGTTGTGCGAGAGACATAATGACGTGAACGAGAGACTCGAAAAAGAAATGTTTGACTGCACGAAGACGGACTCGAGGTGGAGAGATGGTCCTCCTGATGGAAGTTGCGAATAGCGTGTTGGTGAGTCACTACTTTGTTAGTCATGCAGCGAATGTTCATGCGGATGAAATCCGTTGGCAGCCCCTCTTAGAGCTAACACTGGCGTGGAACCGGCAATAGATATGACAACACGCTGTCCCTGCGTTTACAGTCTAACAATATTTTCCTTGAATGGTCCTATCGCAGACTCGGAACATATCACATTGTCATCAACTAGAGATGTATTCAAGCTGTACTCTGTTAAATCCATCACTCCGACGAATCCTGGGACTTCATCTTAAAACTAAGTATCTCTACCATGATTATCAAGTTATGCCGCCTTGTGGTGCATTGCTGAGAACGGCGGAATGCTCCATTAAGCGACTGAGGCTCATTGGGCTATATACGGTATTTGGTTCAGTTGTCACGGAGAATGGATGAAAAGTTTCCAACCGCCTTTCAGAGTTTTGCCCTGGTGTCTAGCAAGGGGTACGCTTTCCTCCGCAGGATGGTCGACCGCATCATCCGGGGCAGTCGTTCATTGAACCGTGGTTCGTTTTGTAGACAGGGCAAACAGTTCCATGGAACGGTTCATCATCTCGTTTACGTGAGGTAGGGTCAGATGGCACTGAATGGGTTTAAGTGCCATCAACAAGGCGCTGTGAGGGAGATTTGCTGTTCATCCAAACTTGCGTTGGGAAACGAAATGATTCAAGATTTTACCCAGTATTGGTGAATCGGTAGATCGGCAAAGAGGGGGAATTTCAAGAGGGTTGTATGGTGTACCCCTAGCTTCAGCGAGTCTGACAACACAAGCTTGCTTTCAGACGCGGGACGCTTGATGATAAGAGGAATCAGGAATGTTACTGTATAGACCCTTTGCAAGCGAGACTAGCCCACGATGTACTGCATATCGCATGGGTCTAAAACTGCCAGTCGTCAAGGACACTGGTAGACCAGAGGGGCGACCGCAATTAATGCAAGAAAGCTCTATTCCCGGCTGAGCGCTGAGCAGTGAGCTTATACATGTGCATACGACCTAAATTTTCAAAAAAAGACGAATGGTGAGAATGAATCGTTAGCACACCTTGAATTCCCAATTTTAGGGCTGGTGGCTCCCGAAGTTCATCCGCCTACGCTCGTGTAACTCGGGACTGGAAGAAAATCCTGTACAAGCTCTGAATGAAAACTTTTCGAGCTATCTGCTCGTGACTTAGAGATAAACATCGTCTGCCGAGAGTGCAAAGGACTGCGTCTATTCGGTAGGCTCGATGATTCGGGAATGGATGGCACAATTGAAGAAAGATGCGATCATACCTGAGAAGAACTTGCCGGGGGTGGGCAGGCCATGAAGGACGTAAAACGTAGTCGAGTGGGAGGAAACAAACGCCATATGTGTTGACAACGGTAACTTGCTCGCATTGCTGGCTCTAGATTTCCTTATCCGGCAACTGGTTGGGAGGAGTTGGCACTTGTGGGAGAAACAGAAACGACGGCTCCGAACCAGACAAATCATCGACGATGTCCTCCAAGGACGCGAATCGCATTACTGCTGCCCAACAAACGTTGGATAGTACGTCTCGATCTTCGTCATCCCGGAGGGGAACTCACGACGACGATAGCCCTCTTCGACATCTCGCAGTTGCTGAATACACAGCTCGACAAGGAGACGTTGGCGACGTGCGTGGGTATGATTGAAAGCGGGGTAAACCCGGAAGCGCTTGCGGTACGTCCGAAGAATTTCCAGTACCGTTGCTCTGATGTGGCTGTCGACTGCAAGGCTGTTATTCAGGAACTCCGTCGTGAAGCAGCCATGTTGAATACCCAGAGTCCACCCGTGTCTGATGGCCGCTAATCGGTCTTTCGGCGGCCCCATCGATTCACAGACTCGAGCTATACGGCTCGCCGTGTCCACACTGTTCTCAGAGCAAGCCGTGGTCGGGACCGTCGCAGATAATGTGGTCGCTTGGTAGTTAAATGGGCGGTTGAGGAAGACGGACATATTTGGTGGACATGGTCAATGTTCTGTAGACCCTCGCGAAAGTAAAAAAAAGGGACGCTGCGAAAATTAGTACACGAACGAGGTTGCATGTTGCTGTTGAACCTAGGTGTGCTCGCTAGCGTACCTTGCGCCAACTCGACCACCTTCCCCGCTCCACCTTCCGTCGTCTATTTCGCCTCCTCCTTCCCTTCCGTCACCACAACGGCCGCGGCAGTCAGCGACGACCACCGCGACGACAATCTCTCTCCGCCCCCATTACACGTTTTCCTTGACCGCCGCCCTTAGCGCCTCATGCAACCTTCCCAGCTCGAGATCCAACGTGAAGTAGAAACTCTCCGTGATATCAGACGAAGGTCATCAACGCAAGGTGGTCCAGGTACCCTCATCCTTGACCCTGATCTTCCACATCCCTCGTCCCCCCCTTCTCCAACCTCAAGCTACTGGTCTACTCCGTCTGCCGCGCAGCAACTCAACGATGGCGACTCAAGCAGCGGCTCTCATGAAGACAGCTCCAGTTCCGAGGAGCGTGTCGTCTCTGATGATCCCTTCCATCTCTTCTGGGTCCCCGCTCGTCTCCATCCTGAGATTGCTCCTGCTGAGTTTCGTGATTTCCTCAAGGAGCACGCTCGTACACCCCCACCAGATGGTTCCAATACCCTAGGTCGATCATTGACCACCTCATCCCCCGGCCTTGAGCGCAAACGCTCAATGCTCAGCAGGCAGTATAAACCTCCTGAGAATGATGACGTCGAAGAAGAGACCATCGTTCCGATTCGGAGAAATCGCACCGTCTTGGCTCATGCTGGCCCCCAGCTCACCATAAGTGATCTGCAACGCCTCGAAGAGCTAGCAGAAGAGGCGACCAAAGACGGTGACCCCACGAAATTCAGGACAGCCCTCAGACGAAGTCTCAGTCTCAACGTCTCACCTTCAGGTCAGTCAAGCATCACGATATTACACTTGGTGGTGTTGACTCAACCATTTCCGCACTGGATGCAGCCATCGACAGGATGGACGATATGCCACCCATGCCAGATGAAGCTGATGCACCAATCATCGTTCCCCCTCCTGGCCAAATCCTGCGCCGTTCTGCCCGAACAAAAATTCGCAAGGCATCCGTGTTTGGAGACGGGGAAGGTCGTGGATTTTCGGCTCGTCGGCGTAGGCCTGCAGCCAAGGCTACTGAACAACGCACTTCGAGCGACCTCTCTTCAAACGATCACACGACTGAGCAGAGCGAGAACTCTGAATATACCAGACGTCCTCGTACCTTCTCGGATGGGAGCATCAGTCATGATGAACATACATCCCAACGGCCAGAGTCCTTTATCGAGGAAACATCGATATATGACGCGTATACCAGGGAAGATCCAGAGGGCGATATAGTGCGCTCCATGCAGTCTTTCATGACTTCTCAACCTCTGTTCTCCTTGACTGTTCCAGCGGAGGATTCAAAACCCTCGTTGACAGATGCCGCACTCGAACCACTATCGTCACACCCCACACCGGAACCAGAGTTGCAGCATCCTCAGCCTCAGCGACTCGTTCTTTCTTCGTCGATAGAAGAGACCCCTCGCACTCCTTCACCCGATACCACACTTGTGTCAACCACGGAAGAGACCGCAGTGGCCCCGACATTAATCGACACTCCTGTAGTCGCAGAGAAGTCAGCCGGTTCTGCACAAAAGAAGGAAAAGGATAGGAGAGGGCTCTTTGGTAAATGGGCCACTAGCGATAAGAACGGAAAGAAGACTGCGAAAGCGGAACGGGATCGTGAAAAGGAGGTTCAGCGAGCTGAAAAGGAAAAGGAGAAGGACAGCGGTTTCTTTGGCTCGTTGTTCAGCAGCAAGAAGAAGCAGGACGATTCCTCTTCTCAGGCCGGTGGTTTCACGGCGTCGGGACGCGAAGCGGCCGCTGCCCTCCTCGGAGCGTCCAAGTCGTCAAAGAAGTTACCTACGTCTCCCTCTCCGCAGCCGGGCTTTCAAGGACCGTATGCCAGGTACCCGATCCATGTTGAACGTGCGATTTATCGTCTGAGTCACATCAAACTGGCGAATCCGAGACGGCCTCTTTACGAACAGGTGTTGATCAGTAATCTGATGTTCTGGTATCTGGGTGTCATCAACAAAACTCAGAATCCGACGTCAGCGGTGCCCTCTGGCCAAGGAACGCAAGGAACAGCGGGTTCAGGCCCAGTGCAGCAAGTCCCCGAGCAAGAGGACGTGGAGGGGCGAGAAGCCGAGGAACGACAAAGTGCAGAAATCGAACGCATGGAGCGGGAGAAGGAAGAACAAGAACAGAAGGAAAGGGAGCGCGAAAGGGAGAGGGAGAGGGAGAAAGAGCAACAACTCCAGCAGCAACAGAAGGAAAAATCTCGGCGAGGCACCTTGACGAAACCGAACTCCACACAGCAAGGTTCACGACGCACGGGAGAGATACTAGTCAAAGGTCCTCAGTACGAAATGCAGCATCGAGTCATGGAACAGGAGTATCATGGACCAGCGTACGGCTATGGGTCACCTTCGTCATCACCTGGTATTGGTACTACTCCGCGCATACATTCACAGTCCAGTCCTCCTATCAACCACTCTCAAGCCATGGGCGAGCCTGAGCCTACTTCCTACATGTATCCTGGTGGCATAGACCCACATCCTTCGCCGGGTGTCATGTCGCCTACGCTGAATTCATTACCCTCTTCGCCAGCACCAACATCGCGTAACCGGCCGTCATTATCCTCTTCTCCATCCATGAACGAACCCCATCGAGTAGAATCTATTCCTCAAGCCGTCCCAACGCATCGTTCCCGATCGCCACCTGCTCAAAATCACAATAGATATTCTCCGTCACCATCCATTCTTGGTCGAGCACCACCTTCAAGAGGTCCTGCGCGCTCACTATCCGCCACAGCAAGTTCCGGTGTTCCCCTGTCTTCAGACGGGAAAGCAAGGAAAGCAGTCAGCGCTCATGCGGTCGTACCGTCGCCGAATGGGAGACCGAGAGCGAGTATCGGAAATGTAGGTATGCAAAGAGGTGGTGAGGAGGAGGATGTACCACTTGCCGTTTACCAACAACAGCGACGACGGTGAAATCTTGAGGTGCGGGTTCTACCTGAAGCAAATAGGTGAAAGATGTACTAAAGTAATCTGAGTAGGACTCGTTTCTCTGCGCTTGCTTTCGATTCGGAGTACCTCGAGTCACCACGCGCACTCTCATACCTATGCTCGACCCGATCTAGGAAGTCGTTATGCATCCAGAATCTTCCCTGACCTATCCAATGGAATCGATCCGCTCAGACTGTCTACACTATCTCCCCTGTGCATGTCTATCCTACCCTAAGCCTACCCCTGTCCAAATAAGGACTTATCGACTCGCCTATCGTACAATTTCATTGCTTACATCCTCTTCTTCAGCATTTCCACCTCTTTTTTTTTTTCTTTCCCTTGTATTTCATGCGTCCCGTCGTCCGTCGTCGTCTGCATTGTCATTGTTCGTCGTTGCATTCGAGGTCTCAGGGCTGGCACGGTGGATACCGGGGTGGAGTGTGGGAGATGGTTGGGTAGATGACTTGATCCGACGGACAGCGTTGATGCCGCCTTGTACCCTTTTTTTTTTTACTTTCATCTCTACAGCGGACTCTTTACAAGAATTATCAAAGTGGAAACCCTGGCATCCCCGACGTTTGGTCTAACGGTATGCCGGCGCGCTCTTTGTCGTGGCGGGAAATGTGTGTTGGCTTCGGAAAGGCACTTTATTGCACCTTGACCTATCAGCCGATGGGGACTGCCGTGATGGCAGGCAACGGTAGGCTCCTGTAGACTCTACTTACGGTAAACACCCCACTCCCTGCCAAGCACCCGCCATGAGCCAAGTTCGTTCTAGAAGGCACATACAGAGAATGGTTCCTCCGTCGTGTAAGTGACAAGTGAATGAGCCGGTACTGCCTCAGACCCTGCCGCAATGAATCCAATATCTCCTTATTTTGCGATTCTTGTTGTATCATAACATACTTGATGCTATTTTATATCGCATTCTTGCACTGGCTCGTGCGCGCTGGCTGTCGGGGGTCGCGGGCGGCGCGTGGTCGCGCGAGGACGAGTCGTTGGGTGGGAGCGTGGTCGTGTGGTCGGGGATCAAGCAAGACCAACGGTTAGTAACATGGACATCGTTGAAAAGCACGTGTACGGTTGCGTAGCTAAATAGTATGAGTGCCTATGTTTGCGGGAATCGAACTAGGTTGATCTCGATAGCTTGTATTTGGAACTTTTTGGAGGACGAAGAGTTTGACTTTTAATGGCATGGAATGGTGACAAGCTGGCGGGTCCATCTGTCGCCGGTGGGAACGTTGCCACTGGCTGGGTGGTCTGACCCTCGACACGTTACTCAGGTTCTCACTGTATGGCACGACGTCGGGGGTCATGTGCTGAACGTCGCAGCTCTTGAAGGTCCGTTTTTCGTTCCTTTGGAAAAAGATTAGAAGGTGTCAGTGAATGCCGCTTGGATATCACGACGCTGTCGACACTTTCACGTCGTGAACCCTGTCACCAACTTTCATCAGTCGAAGATTAATATTTAACCGCGACTTCTTGTACATCGGGGTCCCTCAGGGCCTCATGTACGGAGGTAGCAGGGAGAATCTTTTCGCGGCTTCCCTTTGCTCCTCCATCTATCATGGCCGTTTCAACCCCCTCGCGCACCCTTCCCACTCTCCACAACCTAGGTAGCACCATTGATCCAAATGCCGACATACAAGCCATCGTCCATGACTGGTTTGCCAAGTTTGCCAAAGCCATCAGTCTTAGAGATGTGCCGGCCGTTGTCGATCTGTTCATTGATGGTGTCTTTTGGCGTGATATGCTCGCGCTGACTTGGGATTTCCGTACCTTCGAGGGCAAGAACTCGGTGTCCAAGTTCCTCCAAGATCAACTCAGTGTCTTCGATCCTCAGCTGGACACCTTCTCTCTTCAGCGGGACAACATAGAACTCCAGCGACCCTTCGAAGACATTGCATGGATCCAGGCTTTTTTTAAATTTGATACCAATGTGGGTCACGCCTCTGGTGTATTCAGGCTCGTCCCTCTTCCAGGTGGTGCGTGGAAGGCCCACATAGTTTACACCAACCTCGAGGACTTGAAAGGTTTCCCCGAGCAGATTGGAGCTCTGCGGAACTTTCAACCAAATCATGGTTCATGGGCCGCCAAGCGCGAGAGGGAAAGAGAATTCCTCGACGAGGAACCCTCCGTAGTCGTAGTCGGTGGAGGACAGAGCGGTTTGGATATTGCCGCACGACTCAAGATGCTGGGGATCGGTGCGCTTGTCGTCGAGCGAAACAAGAGAATAGGTGACAATTGGAGGAATCGCTATGCTGCTCTTTGCTTGCACGACCCCGTCTGTGAGTCTGAAAACCCTTATTCTTTCGCGCGCTTTTCTCTCATTGTATTGTAGGGTATGACCACATGCCCTATTTGCCGTATGTGCCTACTTGGATTCCTTGTCATGCGATTCACCTATTTCAGGTTCCCACCCTCCTGGCCTGTTTATACACCAGCATTGAAACTGGCCGATTGGCTCGAGTCCTATGCTCATTCTCTCGAGCTGAATGTATGGACCTCGGCAACTGTCACCTCGATCGAGCGGGAAACCGGAGACAGCGGGAGGCGTTGGTCTGTTCAGGTTGAACGCGAGGACGGTCGAAGACGAGTTTTCAAAGTTGATCACGTCGTACTGGCACTTGGTATAGGCAGCGGCTTACCAAGGAAGACAAACATTCTGGGGCAAGTAAGTATCCAATACACCGATCGAGAGCCGACTTGTCCACAATCTAGATAGGATGAGTTCAAGGGTCAGATCTTGCACTCGAGCGAACACAAATATGCGACAGATCATTCTGGAAAGAAAGTCGCAGTTATCGGCTCTTGCACATCGGGTACGTACGCCCTACCTCTCTTAATTGTCACCGGGGCTTATAAGGGCTAGCCCATGATATTTGTTCTGATTACGTGGAGCATGGCGTTGGTCAGTTGCACCTATTGACACCTAGCACACCTGGCTAATGTTGCTGATAGACGTCACGATGGTTCAACGAGGCCCGACTTACGTCATGTCAACGAAAGAGGGTATGCCCCGCTTTCTAGGTGGAATCCATACACTTGATTTGTAATCGCTTTCTGACTAGTTATTTCCGTTCAAGCCATTTTCTGGCATGGTGGCCCCCCAACGGACATTGCTGATCGAGTAAACGCTTCGTATCCGAACCATGTTCTTAAACTTATGAACCAACGCACCACCAAGGTTGTTGCCGAGGCTGACAAGTATGTTCCGGTATGTTCCTAATCATGCATAATGTCATGTACATGTGTACCAGAGAACTTCTCGATGGCCTCCGTAAAGTTGGTTTCAAGCTCACCATGGGAGAAGACGGTTCCGGCTTGCTCCATTTAGCGTTCGGGAAGGCCGGAGGATACTATCTGGGAAAGTCGTTCCCTACTTTGTAGCACGGGTTAACAAACAATCTAAACGTTACTTACTACAGACGTTGGTGCTTCTCAGCTGATCATTGACGGAAAGATCAAGTTGAAGAGTGACGGGCCCATCAAGAAATTTACGTCGACTGGGCTACTATTTGAAGATGGATCCACACTGGACGCTGATGTCGTCGTCTTTGCTACAGGGTTCGTCTCTCTTTCTCCTATGCCCCGGTGACAATCCCGTGACTTACGTTGTTGCTGCAGCTACGGCGATGCACGCCGCGCATATATTGAGCTCATCAAGAATACAGACCTGCATGACAAGATCCAGCCCATCTGGGGCTTTGATGAAGAAGGCGAGATTAACGGCTTGGGCCGCGAGATAGGTGAACCTCGTGAGGGAGGCAACGTGGCCGCCGGACTTTGGTGTATAATGGGAAATCTGGCATTATGTCGGTTCTACTCGAAGCATATTGCACTCCGTACGTCCTTGTGTTACCGCGCTCGCTGCGTTTTCCTTGATTTCTATGATATTTCTGACACGACCTGTTGTAGAAATCAAGGCGTACCAGGAGAATGTTTTCGGTGTTCGTTACAGTTCTGGGAATTAAGCTGCTGGTTCAGGGGTCAATGAGAAATGGACCTTTCTTTCGTGTATGTTTACCTGTAGACTCTTGAGCAAAATGACAGCTGGGTGAAGGTGATTCCACGACGAGTGTATCCGGTTATGTCGTCCAGTTACTAGTTGACCCTGCAAATTAGTTCAGGGGTTTTTCCAAAAAAGGGCTCAAGACGAAGCAGTTGACGTCACGGTGTCACGCGTTGGGAGATGGACAGCGAAATGGAAAGCACGACTATCACAGGCTGCCCGCCACAGTTTTCACGCATCTACTCTTTCCATCTCATCTGCCATGATCAAGCAGCCCAAGCATACAGGTCTTTCCTTGTCGAAAATCCGACCTGACCAGAATCATGAAGTCGATTCTCCACCAATGACCCCGAAGACACCCGCCGACGAAGGCAAAGAATTCTTTACAAGCGAGAGATCAGAGGGCGAGCAGCCCATCCATGTTTACGAACTTAGACTCGATCCAGATGGCGGGCCCAGCAAACAGCGATCAGCGAGTCCAGCCATGTCTTTCACTTTGAGCAGCCACTTACTCGCGATCCCACAGTACATCCGTCTCCCGCCTGCCTATGTCCCTTACATCTTACGCGTCTCTCTGGATGCAGGGACACCTGCCTCAAAGAATGGTGTCTTTAAGACGAACTTCCCTCTCGATGGCGGGTCATTCGAGCGGGATAGGTTCGCTGAACGAAGGTGAGCGTGCAAAGTCCACTGGTTGCCACGGCTGATCTATGCGTCCAGACTACCCACTGACTTCTCCAAACCTATCCAAGTTGATCTCCCCATATCTCATGCTGGCGCATTCGTCTATTGGGTTGAATACGATGGTGACTTGCCCGGTCAACGTACTCGAGGCAGAGAAGGCTACTTTAATATCGACCCAATCCTCTGCATCCCTGCACGCTCACGTGTTCTCTCCGCCAATCTCAAGCCACTCTCGCCTTTGGACGGGGGATCGCAAATTTTGCCGGAATACGTCAACTTACCTCTCGATGGGATCGCAATGTTGACCGTCATATCGAAGTGGATGGGTCCCGTCGTACAATGGAAGAAGCACTTTCAGGAAGCGAGCGATCGCGGCTATACCATGTTGCACTGGACTCCTCTCCAGGTGCGTGGCGCTAGCAATAGCCCGTATTCTATCAAGGACCAGAAGAAATACGACCTTCGCACGTTCGATATCCCCGTTGAACCATCGGCAGCCGCTTCTATTATACAGGACACTTTGCGAATGGCCAAGGAAAAATACGGTCTCTTAAGTTTAACGGACGTGGTGCTCAACCATACTGCCAGTGACAGCGAATGGCTTGTCCAACATCCCGAAGCGGGTAAGTCCTGGACGAACTCGATATCTTCTTGTTTCTGTTCTCATAGGACACACAGGTTACAGTCCTTCAAATACTCCACATTTAGCCCCCGCACTAGAACTCGATGACGCAATCCTAGAATTTTCGGGATCACTCCAAGGCAGTGAACTGCCCACACATATCACGTCCCAGAAGGATATAGACACACTCATGAGTGCATTGAAAAATTATTTGAAATCAAAGGAGTTGTGGCAGTTCTATGTCCTGGATGTGCAAGAGGAGACTGCTGCTATCCTCAGTGCGTTGTCATCTGGTTCAATTGTACCTTGGATTGGCGAGGATCTCGACGGCAAATCTGCACCTGCGATTGCCGATATCGTACGGTCGTCTGGTCAGATCCGTGGCTTGGGTGCACTGTCCTCGCGATATTGTGCGCATGTTGACGGTGGCATAGCTGCCGGCATCATGAAATCTGCGTTCATTCATAATCTGGATGACGATCAAGCACTGGCGGAGGGTTGGAAACGGGTTGTTGATGTTTTAAATGTATCACTCTACGCTGATTGGGAAGCGGATACACGGATAGCGCTGGACATGATCAAGAATAGATTGAAGTACATCCGACTCGACCCGCATGGTCCTAAACTTGGGGAGATTTCAAAAGAGTGCGTCTGCGCCGAAACTTTTGCATGCGAGGCCTGTTGAAATGATACTCGGCTAGTTCACCCCTGGTCGAACCTTACTTCACGCGTCTACCGGGGTTCGAATCTAACCCTGCTTTATATTCAGTTGCGAACAATGGTTGGATATGGAACGCCGATCCATTGGTTAACTTTGCTCTCTCACCTTCTAAAGCGTACTTGCACCGCGAAGTTATCGTCTGGGGCGATTGCGTGAAACTTCGCTATGGCTCTTCCCCTTCGGACAACCCTTGGCTATGGACGTTCATAACCTCCTATGTCACGTCTCTCGCGAAGACTTTTGACGGATTCCGCATCGATAACTGCCATTCGACCCCTTTGCATGTTGGCACCGCCATGCTCGATGCCGCACGGAAAGTAAATCCAAACCTATATGTCTGTGCAGAGCTCTTTACTGGGAGCGAGGAGATGGATCTGTTATTTGTGAGGAAGTTGGGAGTCAACAGCCTTGTCAGAGAAGCCGGGAACGCATATGATCCAAAAGAGTTTTCGAGGATCATGTATCGGTATGGATTGGGGAAGCCAATGGGTTCGTTCTTGACTTTACTTCAGCGCTCAGACTGACCTTCTCGGTATGTGTCTGTTTGTAGGATCGATGGATGAGGCGTGCTTAACAAGTGTTCAAGAACTCGCTCCACCATTCAACACAGGACCCACCCGCTCGTGTATCGTTACCCCTCTTCATGGATCCACTCCGCATGCGATCATGTATGACCTGACTCACGACAACGAGTCTTATCTTGACAAGTTCACTGCTGAACATGCACTCTGTGTGGCTGGACTAGTCACGTTTGGATATTGTGCTGTGGCCTCCGTCAAAGGATTTGATGATCTGTATCCGAAGGTTTTAGATTTGGTTCGAGAGAAGAGATTATACGACATCACGAATCTTGGTGAGGAATCGGGAATTGCACGAGCAAAGAGGGTGTTGAATGGGCTGAGAAGAGAAATGGTCCTCGGGGGATACGGAGAGGCACATGTGTTTCAGGATAGCGATGCAAGTGCTCCACCTGGCTTTTCTTCTCCCATTGATATGCAGTACTGACGATTTGTTTTGTGCAACAGTACATCATCATCCATAGGGTTCATCCAAAGACGCAAAAGGGATACTTGCTCGTAGCTCATACGGCGTTTACAAAACGTTCCAAAGAACGAGGCTGGGGTGAGTGACCATTTCTCTGTCTCACACTTGATGAGGTGACGATGGCCTATGATAGTGAACCCCATCAATATGAACCAAACGCGGGCAAAGTTTATCTGTGGCTTCGCTATCGATTTTTTATCGTATGAGGTTCCTCAAGACACGAAAACGATAAAGGGCTTGCCTAGCAGACTTATCGACCTACCCGAAGTCCTAGTTGTTCAGAAATCAGATAGTGCTGGCTCTCGTTGTTCTATTATTGTTCCCGACTTCTTTCCCCCAGGCAGTATCATGGTTTTTGAAGTTGAAGCAGAACAGACAGATCCTACACTCGACGCTTTTTGTTCCGACACTGACACTGCCGCGGCTGCTTTCTCATGCCTCAATTTAGTAGATCTTAATGTGGCACTCTACCGTGCAGATACAGAAGAACGAGATGCGACTAACGGGAAGTTTGGCGTGTATGAAGTCCCTTCTCTGGGTCGGCTGACGTATTGCGGGTTAGAGGGCTGGATGGGACCATTGAAGGCGTTGATGGTTACTAATGACTTGGGCCATCCATTATGTGAAAATTTGAGGAATGGGGTTTGGGCTCTGGATTACGCTGTCGAAAGGTTATTCCAGTAAGTTCATAATACCGCGCGCTATCTGTCGGTATTAACTAGAGCGAACAGTCAAACGGACAACCACCCGAACCTAGCTGCTCCAGCACAGTGGTTACAGTCTAGATTCGAAAGAATCAAAAAGAGTGTTCCTCCTTACCTGCGGCCCAAGTTCTTCGCTATCACCATGTACACGGCGTACAAAATTGCTCGAGGCGCCGCCCTAGAATTGTTCTCCGAGTTCATATCTACTGGGCATGAGTTTACACAAGATCTCGCCCTATGTGCTCTACAAATGCACGGGATGGTTCAATCAGCATCATTGGATCCTGCCAAAGCCACACCCTCACTTGCTGCTGGACTGCCTCACTTCAGTACTGGATGGGCAAGATGCTGGGGCAGAGATGTGTTTATTTCACTGAGAGGACTTTTCTTGACTACGGGAAACTACGAGGGAGCGAGGATGCATATTTTGGCATTCGCCTCGACTCTTAAACACGGGCTTGTTCCAAACTTGCTGGATTCGGTGAGAAACCCCCGGTACGTTGGAATTGCACTTCCGCGTATTCAAGCAGACAATAATATCCGCGTAGGTACAACTCACGCGACTCGCCCTGGTGGATGTTGCAAAATATCCAGGACTATAGTAACATGGCTCCAAACGGTATATCCATTCTTTCCGAGACCGTTCGTCGCCGTTTCCCCGCGGACGATAGTTGGGTAGCATGGGACGACCCCCGTGCGTATGCCTATTCCAGCACGATCGCTGAGGTCATCCAAGAGATTCTTCAGCGGCATGCATCGGGGATATCCTTTCGCGAACACAATGCGGGTCCAAACCTCGACACACAGATGAGGGATGCAGGATTTGATATTAACATCCGTGTCGATTGGAAGACAGGATTCATCTTTGGAGGGAGCGAATACAATTGTGGGACATGGATGGATAAGATGGGGGAGAGTGAGAAAGCGGGGACAAGAGGTATTCCTGGAACCCCGAGGGATGGCGCTCCGGTCGAGATTGTGGGATTAGTGAAAAGCACACTGAGGTGGCTTGACGGATTAGCAAGGCAAGGAAGATTTCCTTTTGAAGGGGTGGTTGCTTCGAGTGAGTAGATCTTCCTCGCGGCGTCATATCACTAACTTGAGAAATAGTCGATGGGAGGGACAAGCTTGTCACGTATGGCGAGTGGAATGACCTTATTCAGAAGGCATTTGAGCACTACTTTTATGTTCCTCTAGGTAATGAATCAGACGGTCGTCTCATATCACTCATACTAATCTAAGCCATAGATCCCGCAGACGACTTCAAGTATGCCATTGAGACGAAGCTCGTTCATCGTCGCGGGATCTACAAGGACGTGTATGGGTCGGGACAAGGACGTGAATGGTCTGATTATCAATTCAGGCCCAACTTTCCGATTGCGATGACAGTCGCCCCTGAACTATTTGACGAAACACATGCCTTCCAAGCGCTCCAGCTTGCCGACCAGGTCCTGCGAGCTCCAATGGGGATGAAGACGCTGGATCCCGACGACATGCAGTACCGCCCACACTACGATAATTCGAACGATTCGGAGGACAAGGCTGTTGCCAAAGGGCGGAATTATCACAATGTGCGTGCTTTACTATGGTGTGGTCGTACTATGCTAATAGGGGTATATCAGGGGCCGGAGTGGGGATGGCCGCTTGGGTACTTCCTCAGGGCATATCTCTACTTCGACACGCGGGTGGGTGCAGGAAAAGATGTAGGTCTCATGCTTGTGTTCCCGTATCATCTATGCTGAATAGATCAGGACCCCTTGCAAACGCTCCACTACCTTCACCGGGCGCTGCTTGAACCGCGGCATCACATCCGACGCGACGCTTGGGCTGGTCTTCCGGAGCTGACGAACAAGGATGGCGCATATTGTAAGGACTCGTGTAACACGCAGGCATGGAGTGCGAGTACATTGTTGGACTTTTTGGAAGAAGTGAGACAGTACTCATAGATGATGGTTGTGTACGTGTTTACTACAAGACAAGCAATGAGCTGAGCTTGACGAGCGCAACGACGAGCGGGTGTGTGTGGTGTTATTTGTGTTAGTCAAGGATCGAAAGTTGAGGATGAGTAAAGTGTGTCGTGATTGCCGACTTTTCCCTGCGATCCCCTTGAACTCCTGCGCTTCCCTGGAGGCGGAAGAAAAAACTGGAAAACCTTTTCTATGTCTTTCTTTGGTTTCGAGACCAGCAACCTTGAACAAGACAAAAAGAGGTTCTTGGAAGGTGGGCTGCAAGAATCAGAAGACCTCGCCGTCTACACCTGGGGGGAAGAGAGTTACGACGGCCTCGGCGATGCCCTCCTGGAGGGTGGCGATGAGTTGAATGACGAGACTTTTGGTGGGACTGGAGCCATCGGTCAGTCTACAGCCCCCACCGCTCTCGGATCTGATAACATTAACGGGGATCCCGTCTTTTATTGATCGTCCCTTACTCCAGGTAAAGATTTCGATTTTTCTAGTAACCAAGCCCTCCCCGATCCAATTGGTGGTAGACATGACCGTGATACAACGCCTCAAGAACCCCTGAGGGAGCGTACGTCTGCCCAAGAGCGTACCTACGTTGCTCCGAAGCTCTCTGAGCGGGGTAAGCGACCGCTTTTCTCAACCGATGCTGACTATCCTAGTACTCATCCACTGCTTACTCTTTCCTAACCCGGGTAGGCATCTCTCCAGCTCCTACTTCTGCGTCTCCTGCCTCGCACTCGCTCGAGTCGATCTGGGACGACAAGTCTCCGTTTTCACTGCTCCGAGGCGTGAACGGAGCAACGCGTCCCGCAGATCATCGGCCTTCGTCAGCATCGAAGCATCTCGTGTCGCCATCGCCGTCCTCGCTCGCACATGTTCAACAGGCGCCCGCGGATCTTCATCGCACGTTTGATCAGCAGTTGCACCAGCCCATCTCACATGGCGCCAGCCTGCCCGGGGCTCGAACCGTACAGGAAATCGAAGCCGAAATGAGACTTGTAGCTCAGCAGGCAGGGCAACGCGAGCTAGAACTCAGACAGCAGGAACTGGAGCGGGGACGGGAGTTGAGGTTGGTAGAAGAGCAGCAGTTCCAGCAACAACTGCTTCGCGATCAAGAGCGCCTCCGCCTTTTGCAAGTTCAGCGGCAGCAACTTATCCAGCAAGAACAACAGCTTCGCCTTCATCAAATCCATCAACAACAGGCGACTCCACCCCCGCGTTTGGCACATACGCATGCGCAGAATCTGTTGCCGAGGACGCAGTCGCCTAGATTCCATCAGCAGCATCAACACCAGCAACAGATCTTGTTACTCCAGCAGGAACAGGAGAGGCAGCAACAAGAGCGATTGAAGGAGTTGCAGGAACGCCTGAGAATGGAGGAGCTCGAGAGACAACTTCGTGCCCAGCAGCTTTCGCAGCTTCAGCAGCAACCATCGCTCCAGGCTCGCCGACAGGCAAGCTATGCCGACTTGCAGGCGTTACAACAACGTCGCACGCATTCTCCTGCCACTACTACCTTCGCTACGGGCTTGAGTGGAGGGGGGGAACTACCGCTAATTAATCAACACAATGCACAATTTTTGCCTCAGAGCATTCAGCTCCAACAGAGGCTTCTTTCGGAGATGGCCCAGGCAGAATTTATGCGAGATATGCAGGGTATCGGTCAGGTAGAGCAGGAGGCCCTTAGAGCAGAAGCCATGCGCAAGATCATGGAGACAGAACGGATGGAGGAAAAACGACGGAGAAAAGCTTCGAAAATTGCCCATATGGTAAGTCATCTCGTTACCGCGCAGGAACGGTGTAACCCATATTACTTTCTCCAGTCACGTTATAACGACCTCATGACACAATCTGACAAGGACTTCATAACCCGCATTCAAGTATCGCAGCTCGTCACTCAAGATCCTTATGCAGAAGATTTTTACGCGCAAGTTTATGGTGCTATTCTCCGTTCTCGTCTGGGTCTCCAACCTGGTGTAGATTCAGAGCGCGTGTTAAAGTTTGGAAGCGGAGGTGGTGTAGGACTAGGCATGCCAGGACAAAAGACGGGTGGTAGGAGACCAAGCGCCATGCAAAAGATGGAGGCTCAAGTGGAGAGGATTGTTAGTAATGCCAGAATGAGGGAGAGGGAGAAGGGACTGCATTGTAGGTCCTCCGTGGACAGCTGTAGACGCTGGCTCACGTTGATATCCAGCACTACACAGTCTCCAGGGTGCCCTCGGTAAAACCTCTGGACGAAGCTATAAAGCTGCTCCTCGTCAACTTCTACAAGTGGACTCTGCTAATGCATCTGTCACACTTTCGGGTGTGCATCCGCACATCTCGAAAGAAGACGGACAGGGACACAGTCTTAGCAAAGGTAGCGATGGCGCGATTCGCGAAGCTGCGAAATTGGGACGAGAGGCGTTGGGTGACGCAGCAGGCGTGAGCTGACCCTTCATTCTTATCCTCCCTTGTAACTCAAAATGCTACAGCATGATGGTGTTATCAGAAAAGATCCTCTCACACAGCGTCAAGTCCTTGTTGCAATCGAGTCATTGTACGATCTTGTACTCGATATCGAGCAACTGAGACGGGACCAGCCTACCGAAGAGGACGAGGAGGTTATTGCTAGCTGGTGCGTGCTAGTATATATGATGACATCGGTGCTAGTTACTGGAACTGAATGTGCCACAGGAAGACAGACTACGAAAGCCTCTCCGAGGAGATATGGGTCGGCTTGAAAGTTCTAGTACCCCTTGAGACTAGGTTAGTTTTTGCATCAGGGCCACAATGCATTGTAGAGAAGGCACTAATGGTTGAGACATGCAGCGATCCTCATCCATTCATCTCATTACTCACTCCGGCAAAAGGCAAGAGAATCTTGCCGCGGCTCAGCACGAATTTGAACTTTGAAGTGCTTGTTTCATGTATGGTCCAACGACATCTGCAAGGCTCCATGCTGCATCAAGAAATCCCACGCGGCCCATTTTAGTCGACAAGGACAC
>JBBPKD010000102.1:0-40774 GCA_038089075.1 Singerocomus inundabilis
GCGTTTCGCCCCCGCGCTCGTTATGTTCCGCCTGTCTCGTCTTCCTTGCTCACCACCATATCTGGCCAGGCTACAAAACCAAATCCGCCAAAATGCGGACCCCCTAGCCGCCAGCATCGTCTTGGAGCAAGGAAAGACCTTGGCAGGTAGGCCCATCCTCACATCCCCCACAGCAGCCATTAATCGGCACTCAAAAGATGCGCACGGTGACGTCCTCCGTGGCCTTCAGGTCGTCGAAACTGCAATTGGAATCACTTCGACACTACTTGGAGATAAGATAGAAGGTACTACCGACACCTGTTCGCTGTGATTGTGACTCATCCTCTACAGTTAGCAAAGACATGGACACTGAAGTTCGCAAAGTGCCCTTGGGCGTTTGCGCTAGGTCAGTACCGAGTTACTTATCGTGGCGTCCGCGCATTCATTTCTTTACATCTCAGTATCGCTCCGTTCAACTTTCCCGCGTATGTAGTATGGTTTTCATCCAATGCTTCGCTGATCACTCCCCTTAGCATGATCCCATTGTGGACGATCCCAATGGCCGCCGTCACGGGAAATACTCTTATTCTCAAGCCTTCGGAGCGTGACCCTGGTGCAGCTATGATTATCGCAGAGCTCTGTGAACGTTCGGGTAACACACCTCTGTACCATATTGTTTATTCAATGGATACTCACATGTCTGGTAGGCCTGCCTGCTGGCGTCGTCAATGTAGTACATGGAACTGTTCCCACCGTTAACGCTATCTGTGATCATCCTACAATAAAGGCGATAAGCTTTGTTGGTGGCGATCGTGCCGGTCGGCATATATACGAAAGGCAAGTAGGAGGGCCTGTCGAGTATAATGATCGTCACACCATCGGAGCTAACCTGTAGATCAGAGGTACAAGGAATGGTAAACGCGTCCAGGTAAGCGTGCTGCTCCACTAAACGACGTTGACAATTAATCATACCTAGGCAAATATGGGCGCCAAAAACCATGCAATATTGATGCCTGATGGTAACTACATGTTATTGGACACTGGACCACTGCTAATAATCTGTATAGCAAATAAAAACCTCGCATTGAATTCAATTATAGGAGCGGCTTTCGGCGGTAAGGCATATCTGCTCATAGTCACCAGACGAGTGAATATTGTCGACCAGCTGCTGGGCAGAGATGTATGGCCGTTTCTGTGGGTGAGTATTTCTTGAAAGATAAAAGCGACGGTCTGAATCAGAAGGGACTCGATTCAGCCGTCCTGGTTGGCACCGCGCAGTCCTGGGTCCCTGAACTAGTCGAGCGCGCTCGAAAGCTTCAAGTTAACGGAGGATTTGAAAGCCATGCAGACCTGTATGTATGCTCTTTAATCGAGATCAAACTAAGTTCCACCTCCCAATTGTTGCGCAGTGGCCCTCTTATCTCACCAGCCGCTAAGAACCGCGTGGAAAGGCTCATATCTTCTGCGGTAGAAGAGGGCGGTCGTATTCACCTTGATGGACGAGGGATCACCGTACCAGGCTATCCTAATGGTAATTTCGTCGGCCCCACCATCGTCGAGGCCACAACCACCATGCAATGCTACCGGTTGCTATTCCTTGCTTTCTAGTTTGGCGCGTTGACTTACGTCTCTTGAAGCGAGGAAATTTTCGGGCCTGCGCTCACTGTTATCTCCGCGGATACGTTGGACGATGCTATTGATATCATCAATGCCAATCGTTACGGAAACGGCGCTGTTATCTTCACGCAATCCGGCGCAACGGCACGCAAATTTGAGACAGAAGTGAATGTTGGTCAGATTGGTATTAACGTGCCCATCCCAGTCCCTCTTCCTATGTTTGCTTGGAGCGGTAACAAAGGGAGTGTATTGGGTGATATCGGGTTCTATGGCAAGAGGTACGCTCTGTTCAGCAGGTGGTCGTCTGTCGGTGATTGATCAACATGTATACAGTGGGATCAATTTCTACACACAGAATAAGGTGCGCTTTCCCAGCTGAAAGGTATTGAAGGGCTAACACCCTGATATCAGACTATCACAAGCCTTTGGAGGGCTGAAGATGCCGTGGGCAGCCGTGCATCCGTGAACATGCCTACCTTGAACTGAGCTGTTATCTGCTATCCATACTGTCGAAGATGAGTCGGACATGATTGTATTCTATATCATCCTATGAGAACACTGGACATGGACGTCTGAGTATCGTCAATTCTTGTCAACGACCTTGTCCAGAAAAGCGTTTGAGAGCTTTGTACACTCTTCGAAGCATCGCTCAAAACCCTCCTGCGTAGTATGGAGCCACATCAGATTTTTTGGCCTTGAATGACAACGAAAACCTCACAGTATCCCCATAGTAAGGGTCTGGAATTGGTTTGTTGTTCAAGTAAGATCCCCAAAGACGCACAGTTGCGGCTTCCTCTCTTGGTTTTTTTGCTATCAGGTTGCGAAGGTTTGACTCGTCTGCAGCAAGGATGTACTGGTATTTGCTGAAATCCTCCTCCCTCACCTGGCGTGCAGAGTGATTGATTGGTATGTTGTGCTGGATCCGAGTCAGCACGAGTCCTGCGATTATCCGTAGTCTGAGATCTCCACCTTTTTACACGTCGAGGTAGTCCTGCAGCGCCAGACGGTCAGTTGAAAGCCATGATGTCGATTGTTGAAAAGTGTGTATACCTGTAATCTGGATCCTCGCCAACGTGGTATGCTCCAGTGCCCGCGCTGTCGACGTCAATGTCGATCCCCCGTTTTGCGGCTTCATGCTTGAGTACGGCCTCCCCCATGGGAGAGCGGCAGATGTTGCCCAGACAAACGATAAGGACTGACAAGGTCATTGATTTTACAAAGGCAGTTGGCCGTGGGTCAGATCAGATAAGGCTGAGTGCCCGCGAGTAGCCTGGTACAGCATCCATTGATCTTCCAAGCATGCCTTCACCACCAATCCAGGTGTTCCTCACTACAATCGCCTCCCAGCCCGTTCTCCGAAAGCGTCAAGGTCACTCGCTACGTCGTTACCACTGAACTCTGGCTGAGACATGCGTCATCTTCACAGAATACATCCTACGCATTTTGCAGACCAAGAAGATCCCTTTCACTTCTTACGACTTGGCTTCAGACGAAGAGGCCAAACGCCTGTGGAAGAGAAAGGCTCCACTTGGTTCGTGGTGTCAAGAATGACGAATTTTAGATCTGATTTGGCGCAGATAAGCAGCAGTTACCCGGTTTACTCGTCGGGGGCAGGTACCCGGGTGTGCGTAGACTACGTTTGGGTGCACTGTTGACCGATGACTGAGATATCGTGTACAGGACTTCGACGCATTGTTGGCACCGGCTATTTTACCATGCCGTCTGTCTTGCTGATCTCCAGCTATCAGCGAAGAGGCCGTCGAATACGACGAGCTAGACATTTTTTTAAAACTGAAGGAAACTTGGGATGCAGAGGTCGACGAAGACCGACCCGCACCTGCTGCAAAACCTGTTGGTGTTCCAGGGGCAGTCCCTGTGTCTCAGATGACCCCAGAACATCACAAGCCCAAGTTCTTTGCCCGAGATCCCGACAGCCCGTTGAAACCAGTGAACAAGCGAAATGATTTTGATATAAGCACGGAGCTTCAAGGTTTCGGGCTGCAGGGAGTAAGAATCACAGACGACGACTTAACGCAGCTAGTCAAGGATCTTGGTCTCGATGACGAGGAGGCGTTGGACATGGCGCGAAGTCTGGGGGCCCAGGCAGGTTCAAGCAATCCAGCTACTAAAGACAAACCCGAGGCTGAAGCAACCAAAGCACCTATACAGAACGAGGGTAGTACTTCCGGGTAATTTCGATGTGTCTAGTGTAATACAGTATATAGTGAATAGCAAATTGTCCACGGAGAAATGTGTTTCGATAAAATTATTCTGTATTCGTGAAATTGGTCTCAAAGCTTGCAAGACGGCATACTACAAAGGAAGCCGCCGTCAAGGGTGATCGTTGCACCGTTGACGTATGCACCAGCTCGACTTGCGAGGAAAAGAGCAGTGCCCCCAACGTCTTCTGGAGTACCTAGGCGATTGGTCGGAATTTGCGACATGATAATGTCTCCCGCAGTATCCAGCATTTCAGCGGTCACTGTTCAAAACGTTCATCCATCCAGAGTTAGTGACATATAAGCCGAATAGCTTACGCTTGCTCCGGAAGGCTCCTGAAGATAGAGGTGGTCAATGTGACTACACCACAGGAGAACTCAACACACCGCAAGCAATGGTGTTGCTTAGTATCCCTTCCTTGCCAAGGCGGCTCGCGAGGTGGCGACTCATGTGATGAAGTCCTGCTTTCGCCGCAGAGTACGCATACGTATTACGATTGGGAACTCCTATTCCTTCAACGCTGCCGATCTAGTGAAAAGAATAAATTTTAAAGTCAGAGGACGAGGTGCCAAGAGATAATTGTGCCAAATGCACGTTGATAATCCGGGACGGGTCATTAAAGACACCGTTAGTTTGGCCACCCTGGGCAGCACCGGCACGGAGAAGAGGCAGTAGTTTCTGTGCTAAAGTAAAAACCCGTTGCAGATTTAACATGAGGACTTTAGAGAAGCCTTCATCCTGCGCTGCATGTCAAGTTTGGTCAAGATAGAGCTTGGGAATAGACCGACCAAATACTCATCCAAGGGTTGAGCCCATACTGTCCCAGCATTGTTAACGAGAATGTGAAGAGCATTTTCTCTTGCTGCAAGCTCTCTCACAAGACGTTCCACCTCTAAAAACTTGGAGATGTCTGCAGGGATGGACACGCATATGCCCGGTCCGAGGGCAGAAAGTTGCGCCGCAGACGCGTTGCAATCCTTGGCAGAACGCGCAGAGATGTAGACCTAAGTTACCAGAGCATCGCCATTATTTTGACGCAGACGGCCGCCAAGAGTTTGAAACTCACAGTTGCACCGCTTTTGACGAAAGCGGAGGCGATCTAGGGAGATGAACAGTTGTATTTTTCTTGCAGTGTCGTACCACTCACCATCTTGCCAATCCCACGAGACCCGCCAGTGACGAGAACGACCTTGCCCGCGACAGCAAACAACGATTCTGTTTGCAGAGAACTCATTGTGAATAGTGACTGAACAAGAATGACGAGTTTATAATGGTGGAAAAGAACAAGGCGCGATCGCAGATCAGATTGCGGAAGCTGTACTGGCCCACCTGAGACTCGGTCCATGGGTGAGTACAGTAGCCTCTCAAAGCTAAATTTACCGGTTCCGACATGAATAAGGGTTGAGCTGGTGGTGACAATAAAGTGTCATGTTGAATTATCGATGCAAATTAACTCATGTACCTAATTTAATAAAACATATTTTCAGTCTGTATTTTAGTGCCTGCAGGGTCCAACGGATGATCAGCTGAATGAAATCTAGTTTTCAGAGTCTAAGAGAACATCAGACATGCGTGAGCGTCGCCGTTTGAGAGTAAAGTCATCAGATGTAAGACCCGAACGAATGTCGACGGGGATTTCTTCAGATTTGTGTGCCTGCAAATGCCGTGACTAAGAATTATGGAAGCAAGTAGAGTCAAAACAGACGGTGCTTGAAACACGACCTTCACTAGCGACGTTTCTGCGTGGGCGTTTTCGCATGCGGGCAGGCCGGTCTTCCTTGGATTCGGATACATTGAGCGTCTCATATGTGGAAACGCGCCACTGAACCGCAGGTAGGATACATGCGGCTAGGGTGATGACAGAAAGAGAGAAGAAAGTGGTCGTAGCAACAAGAGCAAATGTGAGAGGAAAGCGAGATACCAGACCTCTGTGAAAGAGAGGATTCAGCAACAGTTGGATTGCAAGACAGAAGCTTACCGAATTCCGCGGCGCTTGACAGCACCTCTCAGGCTAGCATTCCACACACTTAGCTCGCGACCCTCACCATTACCCAGACTTTTCCAGCCATCTTTGCGGCCGAGGTCGATCCTTGCATGCATATTTGGAGTCTCGGGGACATAAGAGGACAGTAAAAGGACATCCAAATTAATAAGACGAGGAACAGTGGAGAACGAGAAGACAGGACGTTTTGGGGGAAGTGCGATGGCCTCGAGGGTGGTAAGAAGAAGAGACGAGAATGGAGAAGGAGACGAACGTACTGGTCTGCTTACTGTGACGAGTGTCTTGTTGGACGGTGTGGAAAGTGACAAGGTGGTCATAAAGTTGCCGAGAACAAAGTTTGCTTCGGATGCAGGGAGAACCAACTGAAGAAAGACGTCGTATGGCTGAGCAGTGGAGAGAGGAGGCAGCGACAGCTGGGCATAGGGGGAGGGCCCGTCACTGCAATGAGAGTCAGTAAGGCCAAGAGAGCGGAGAAGGAGGACCGACCCGTATTGGAGATAGATGGGGACTTGCCAGGCGACGGGACTATTTTTCCAAATGTACCAACCAGAGAAGAGGGAGAAGAAGAGGATGAGTGGGACTAGGGACAGACAGACGAGTAAAGGTACGAGGTGAGAGGCAACTGGGAAGAGGTACGCGACATATTGGCAGTAAGAGGCGACGACGCCGAGAGGCTTGCGCGTTGGTACAAAAGAAAGACGGGCTGCATCGTCGTCTGACTCTGGTTTTGGCGGAGGGCGGACCATGGCTCGACGCGGAAGGCGACGGTGAGGAGTACCTCTATCGGAGATTGAAACTGTATCAACGACATGAACCTCCACGATCTCGTTGGCAATGCCCCGTCTGCGCGCGTCCTCACTCAGTACCTCGACACACTCTCCGCTGGCACCAACCCCGCCCCGGACATCAAATCCTACCCCGACACCGTCTACTTGAGCTACTTGACGCTCGGCGTCAGCTTTCAGTTCAGTCCTCGGAACGGGTACAAGCCCGCGACCGACTTGAGACGCGAACAGCTCAGAGACGATGATTTGCAGCTGGAGGCGGTAGACATCTATAATGTCTCCAGCGTAGACGGGTCCTCCAGATCGAGAAAGCCTGCCTTTTCTACATACCCACGTCTACCGATTGAATTGCGTTTGGCTGGAGTGACGCCGGTCGTGATCACGGTCGCAACAGACACCACTGGCAAGGAGTTTGTTGGATGGCTGGGAGAGCCGAGCAGAAAGGGTGGTGGTGCGGGACCATCTGGCGGGTCGATCCACATCTGGTGTGAGTGGTCGCAGCAAGGTATAATGGTGGAATTCGGGGGCAACGATGCGAGAGGACCACAGGCTTGGGAGCGGGGAGGGGGCGCAGTGTGGAGGGTGTTGACCGTGTTTAAGCCCAAGTCTTGCTCTACCCCGCCCTCGTAATCACGGACTGTGAAACGACCTTGATTTCGAATCACAGCAACGTCGACGCGACATGACAACATATCCGGGTCGTCATGACCCCGGTGGAGGTGTGAGACCATCTAATTGGCGCCGGTAACCGAAGTCAAACAGTACAAAAGATGGTCAATAGCGTCTTTTCTCTGAAACCTCGTCATGGCAGCCCCATCCCATGTCACTACCAAAGCGATGAACGGCAAGTTTATCATGGTAAATTTTCCTCTCATGTCTTGTCGCCTCTTGTCTCACCCCAGCAATAGAACAGGTCCCTCAGTGACAGCTTCGACGATATTCTCCGGTTGCAGGGCGTGTCATGGCTCAAGCGTCGCGCCATCAGTATGTTTACTCTGACGCTCGTCATAAAGCATACCACGGACGAAGCTGGCGTCGAGCACATCGACATTGACCAGATTCTCTCTGGAGGCATCTCTGCCTCGAGTGAGAACCGTACTTTGGATTGGCGCGAGCATGAAGATCACGACAATGTTTTTGGTTTTGTGACGGAAAGGTCGCGCAGAATTCCCATAGAGGAGGTCACCGACGAGTTCTTGAAGAAAGACTGGACTCAGGATACCCATGACCACGACATCGTGTTGACCGATTCTTGGGGCACTCCGGAAAAGAACAAGTACACTTGGCGAGCGTTACAGGTAGTGTCTTTTGTTTTCATGTTTAGCTTGTACTCACCCGCCAACTTGACCAGACGTGGGGCTTTTCCATGGTGAACGGGGAAAGGCGATATGTTAGACATACCACCTTCACATCGCCTGAGAAACAGGACGGCCCGATTCACACCCGTTTCGTCTATGACTACAGTAAGCACCCTACCTCGCTGTCCTTGATATGTCCTGAGCTCCGTGCTATACTTAGTTGGCCCAGTCTGAGGACACACGCGAGATGCCTGCCATCATGGCATGAGGAAATGATACCTTGATTGCGATACAGCTAGAAACCCGATATTTGTCCGTAGCTGCCCGTAGATGACCAGTCGATGTGTTGCATGTCCTCGTTATTGTTGTGTCTCTCATGCAACGTGAATCTACCCGTCCCTCCACTCCTTCCTTATCCACACATGTGAGCTTGGCGGTCGAAGCAGTCTCCGCAAAGACAGAGCTCGAACATGACAGTCTCACCTCCCGTCCACAGCGCTCGCATTTATTCACAAACTTGCATCCATACTACTTGGCCTCCAGGTGGCCTCGACTCCACCAGTCGCTTCTCTACGTAAGAGGACCCAGGCCAAAGACCGACATCCCTGGTGAGCAACTTGCTTGGCCTCAATGTCTCCATATCACTCTCTCATCGTCCACGTTCTAGTTCCTATTCCTCTCCTTGGTCGCACATATAACTTTCGAGGCCACACGCTCACCATCACGCTCGAGCCTGCGATACTGCGGCTCACACGTCCGTTCACTGCTCCTTGGCTATTCGTTCTGCTTGCCGCTGCTTATATCATCGGCTTTGCCTTCTTCACTCGCGCTCAGTGGTTCCTCACGCCCTCCTCCGCATTTGCCGAATGCACCTCTGTTTTATGGACAGAGAATGCTGGCTGCGGTCTCGACGGTGAACTGTGTACTCCTTTCACAAATACATCACTCGACCTTCGATGTCCTGCCCAGTGTAGTTCTGTCGTACTCCAAAATCCTCGCCTCGTCGGAGACATAGAGCTCGACTTCGTACCTCTTCTAGTTGGCGGTGGAGATACACAACGGACGTACAGAGGTGATAGCTTCGTCTGCTCCTCTGCAATCCAAGCGTGAGTGCAATCGTGTCGCTCGCAATCATGCAACTCATTGATGTCATGCAGTGGTTTCATCAGTGATTCTACCGGGGGCTGTGTTTCAGTTCAGCTTGTCGGGGACTTTACCAATTACCTTCCTGTCACCGCACACGGCCTCACCTCCGTTGGTTTCCCCTCGGTCTTCCCACTGTCTTTCCAACTCTCTCCTTCTACCTCACTCACTCATTGCACAGACCTTCGCAATCCTGCCCTAGCTTTCAACATTCTAGTTACGTGTGTTTTATTCCTCATTCTTCGGCCTAAACCCATCGTACTATATTGGTGCCTTGTGTGCATCGGGTTTTGGCACGTTACTCTTTTCTCACAGCCTCAAGCCACACCACCGCCATTGGATGCGGCTTTTGGTGCGTTTCTTCCGATGCTCTTTGTCTGTTGGGGTTTATGGAGAGTTGCCTTTCGTTTTACGTTACCTGTCTTCGCAAACGCTCCTTTTGAGGCCATGATTTGGTATCTTGCGCCATACTGGACTGGGGTTCTTACGAACCTCACCATGGCACGAATACCTATTAATCGTCTTACAGCGCAAGACGTCACTCAGCAACCTGGTGGCCTCGCTTCACTCATTATTATTGTCGTAATTTTACTTGCTATCGCGGTAAATCAGATACGTATCATTCGAAAAACCGGTTATCTACCGTATTATCTCGGTTGGCACGTCGTCGGTGGGCTGGTCATTCTCGTTCTGGGACTTTTGCCGGGTCTGCAGCTTCGTCTGCATCACTACATCATCTCCATGGCGTTGTTCCCCGGAACGGGATTTCCGACTCGCCTTTCGGCCATCTACCAAGGATTCCTCCTTGGAATGTTCTTGAACGGTGTTGCCGGTTATGGGTTTGCTTCCATCTTGCAGACAGCAGCGGACGTGCGTCTCGAATTGCTTCCTCATAATCGCCACGCTGACCAATTCGTAGCTCGTCAATGATGGGTCAACCGGCTCGGCACTACCAACATTTCTTACCAATTCATCCACTTACAATGCGACGATTGTCCTAGCAAATCAAACCATTTGGTGGGCTGGCATACCAGACAGCCTGTCCAGGCAGGGTTGGAATGGATTTTCTCTTCTCGTGGATGACGTAGAGCGTTACGTGGGTAGCGCTCTCAATTATTCCCTTGCTGGATTGGAAGCAGGGTTGCCCCACTTTTTCAGATTGGCTGCAAGTGTACATGCTTTTGAACATGGACTAGCAATGTTGATGGGTTGTTTTGCAGTACGTGAACAGCGGAAATCCCGGAGATTTCACCATGCCCGCAACTTTGTGGCCTAATGGAACGTGGGTTGATCCCCTTCCTGGGGCATCTTAATTTTCCGGAGTGTGCGGACGGGCTTGCGTGGCGTAGGAACATGGACCGGTGGAGCAACTAGAGTAATAATTACTCTGCCATGTGTATCCAGTGCTACGTGGGTTGGACTCCTGGCTCGATACCTAATCGGGGTGCTGTGTGATGATGAGACATATATGGGATGTCGTGGGTGGAACATGCTTCCAACTTGATGCCTACTCCCACCTCTGCTCAGCGAGGGTCGTTTAAAAAATGTCACGGTGGGCTGCCACTACTTGCACCTATCGAGTGACCAATGGATTGACGCGAGGTGCTACTGAGACAGGTCACGGATGGGTCTGCACTATTTGTCCTTCGACCGGTCGAGGCCGAGTGTTCTCCCCTAACCTACAGGCCGCCTTGAATCACGAACGGACCGCTCACGACCGCGAGCCTTGTGTAGCGGAGAGTGTCAAGGGTGCCGATGGGACAGGCGGCACACGTATTCCAGAGAACGACCATTGGGACAAGATCGGACACCTTCCTCTTACGTCGGAGGGTCTACGGCAATGGGAGATGCACGCCCATGTGGACCATGTCTTTGATCTGGTGCCCTTCTGGCAGCGCGGTATGGATGCAGCGGAGAAGGGCGAGGTACTTCGTTTGGAGGAATTTCTCGAGAAGATGGAGGGCGATGGAGGATGGAGGACTACGAATGAGGTACTGGGGATGTTGGGAGAATGGAGGGCATCCCCGTCCGAGCAGCGCGTACTGGATCAGCCTTATCGGAATGACTGGGGGACGAGGCAGCATGGGACATGGGGATCGAATGGGATTGACTGGGGGGCCGGTCGGGGTGGTGGTTGGGATATGAGTTGTACTCGGGTTGCGTCGGATACGACCGAGTCGTCGCGGGGGAGGGACAGCGGCTGGGGTATTCAGGAGGGATGGGCCGAGGGTGGGTCTGATTTGAAGACGGGTCGAGGGAGCGCGGGAGCTGTACGGGGTGGTTGGGCTGCGCGGACGCGGGTGAAGACAGTGCAATCGGTACGGCGCAACGAGCAACGAGAAGACCTGCACGAGTTTGTCGATGCGATTGCACGGCAAGAGGCAGTGAACGAAGAGCGACGGAGACAGATGCACCTCTTCTTCGAGGTATGTCATTGCGAGGATGCACACCTACGAGCCAGAGACTGATACACACCAGATGTCGATGGAACAGCAGCTGGAAGAGATTGAAAAGACAATCGCGTTCCTCCGCACGCACTGTGGGGCGACATAGCCATAGTAGTTCTACCTACTCGGACGTGATGTACGATAGGGGTCGTATATCCTTCCAGGGCCATGTGAGACTCACAGCAAGCCGCGACTCAAAGCGACAGGGCCAACTCCGACGACGCTCGCTTCCAACCACCATGTCCAGTACCCCGCTCCCCGACGGATGGATTCAGCAGCACGATCCACACTACGATCATCCTTACTGGGTCTGTCTCACCTCTCGTAACGTCTCCCGTCTTCGGTGGCGGAGCTGATCTTGACACAGGTCGACACGAGAGCAAACCCGCCTCGCGCCATCTGGGTGCACCCCTACGAGGACGAACAGTTTCTCCGCGAACACCCGGAAGCGCGTGCAAAAGGGGAAACGTGTGACGTCGATGCGCCGCCCCCCTACGATGCACTCACCGGCAGTAGTTCTTCACAGCGCGCCGATGCATCCGGTGCCGTGTCTGGGGAAACAGAGCACAAGCGTGGGGTGTTTGGAAGGCTGAAGGACAAGGCTATCGGAACCAAGGCAGAGCGCGAGGAACAAAAACGGATCAGAGCAGCGCAAGCGGCACGCGCAAAGGACGAGGCGAGGCGGGCACGGATGTGGGAACTGGAGGAACGGGGAGCGCACATGCGAGCACACGGTGGATACGCGCCATATCACCCGAGCTACTCTGCGCGCCCCCCGCCCAACGTGGGTGGCCTCGGCGGGGACAACACAGCGGCGCTCTTGCTCGGGGGGTTAGCGGGGGGTCTCTTGCTTGGCGACATTCTCGGCGGAGGTTTCTGAGCGGAGATATCTTATTTAGTTGTAGTCATTTATTTATTATTCTATGCAAGGTCTGCCCGCCCACTGCAATGCGCCCCGCTCTGCCGTCGTCAGTGAGCCCGCACGTCTGTCTTGTCCCCTCCCCCGACCTCGACCTGCTCCTCCGCAACGCTGCCCTCCCCGCCCTCCACGACATCCTCCAGTCCTTCTCGCCTCTCCCTCAAGGTATCGTCCCGCCTTTCCACTCTCCTTTTTGTACGCATTCACCCCTTCACGCCCAGTCACCACGCGCACAACGTCTCTCTCCACCATCTCACATCCATCCTTTTCCCTCAGGTTCTCCGATCTCGCCGACACAGAGCGCGCATGCCTCGAGGACGACGAACAGCGCGCCGCCAGAACCATTGACTGGATCGGCGAGCGAATCGCCAAACAGTCTGCCCACTGGTTCGAGGAACTAGATGCTCACCCAGATCGGTATGCCACTCGCACACCCTGGTGGGACGAACTTTCTCGCTGCACCGAAGGCGATCTTTTGCCTTCAAAGTATGACGGTTGGAACCATCCCCTCGCGGGTAAGTCCCATCGTCTTTCGCCCTATCCCCCCCTCAGCGTCTTCCAGTCATTCTAGCCGTATCTACCACAGCACCAAATCCATTGCAAGCCATCACAGCCCTCCATGCTCGCGTATTGGAATTTCCCCCATGGGTTGACACGACCCACCTCCTCTACACTCTGATTGTACACCCGAGAGAGTCCCCCCTTTCCGACGAAGAGTATGTCATTCTACCCCACTTTTGTCGCCACTTCTTTACATATACCCTTCAGAGCCAGTGCTCTCTTCAATGCTGTCAAGAAGCAATATGGTTTGCATGCATTCATCCTCCCTTTATCTCTCCCGTCACCACCACCCCCTCCTGTCCCGGTTCCTGCCCTCCCGCCTCGTCTTCCACCACCACCTTCCGAGTCTTGGAACAACAGCTCTCCAGTCCCCCGTCATCGACGTCATTCTACGGCATCCTTGATTGCCTCTCCGAATTTTTTAAAGTTGTCTGAACCAGACATTCAACAATTGGCACGTTTCACGCGAGAGTTTGTCGTCATGAGTCTTATCCCCTGGATGGAAAAATGTGTATTGGAGTGGAATGAGGCGTATTCGTCTAGCCGACGGTTGCCGTCGCGCCTTTTCTCCTCCACTCGTAAACTCTTTGGTTCAAGTGTCCCGTCCGCACAGAATCCCTCCCACACTTTTTCTTCATCCATGCCCTCCCTCCCATCCCGATCGCATACCTTTACTTCGTCGCAGCTTGCATCTACCTCGAGTGTCCCGACTGCTCCTCCCACACAGTTACGACGCCTTGCAGAGTTTGCAACTATCCTGGGTGACTATAAACTTGCGATCGGTGTATGGGAATCATTGCGAAAGGAAAATAAGGGTGGTTCGGTAATCCAAGCCATTTGCACCTGATTTATAGATGAAACTGAAAATATCTAGGACATTTTACCGTTGCTCTTGTCGCCCTCCCCTGCCGTTGTCGCGCATGTGTCATATGCACTCTCTACTGTGTATCCACCTGGTTCAGACATGTCACCTCTCTCCCAAGTGCAAGCCCTCAAATGTGCAGTTCGTTGGGAAGCTGGTATCTCCACCAACGACTTTCTTGGAGATACCTTGGAAGGCGAAAGATGGCTAGTATGGGCGGCAGGAAACGTAGGTTTCCACTCAACTCACTTCTCCATAGAATGGCACTGACTGGGGCAGCGACATTGAAGGCTGAGGAGCCGCAGGCAGCATTACTTCTCGCTCACGCAGCATTTTTGAGCGCTAAGAAAAGTGGAAAGCGGAAGGCTGCGTTGTGGTACCTCTTTGCTGCTAATAGGCTTGAAAAATGCGGCATCGTGGGTCTTTATTCGATCTCGTGCCTCGGGAGCTCACACACAGTTTCACCAGAAAACTCTGACCATGTTCTTTCTCCGTCAAGCCCATGAACTTTTCAGCAGTCAACCCAAAAAGTCATTGTCACCGTCCTTTTGGAATTCAGAAGGGCAGATTTCCTCAGAATTTACAGGTTTTGATGCAGTCTTGTCGGGTATCGAGCACCCACTAGGTTCGGCGACCGCATTACCGCCCGATCGGTATTAATTGTGGCTTTTAGGGAGGCTACTATATACGACTGGTGATATCAAGGGAGCGGTCAAGTTTTTCCTGGAGCAATTACGCTGGTGTTCAGCGTCTTCCTCCCCGCTTGCCAAGACCGATCCCTCGAATGGAGACGAGAGTATGGAAGCCAATTCAGACAAAGTCTTACTAGAAGATTTTAGAGTAGCATTCTCGGTGCGTTACCAATGAAGAGAGGTTCATTGGCCTAAGTCTGGTATAGCATTTAAAGTCAATCTCCGATCAAGACATCGACTTTCATGATCTGAAATTACCGATAACCTTTGTGTCCCCTGCTTTGAGTCGCGCGCGACTAAACCGAGATTCTACCAGCGGAGATCAGGCGGAATGGGAAAGGAGAGAGGAGATATGGACAACATTTTGGAGAACTCGCGGTAAAGAGGTTCTTGAGAAGAGTGGGAGGGCCGCCGTGGGTGGTAAGTCAGGTTCCGTGCTAACATATCCAATAACGTCACATCTTATTCTCCTTAGAACCTTTCTGGGTAGACGTTACTCTGCAAAACCCATTGGACACAGAGGTGACTTTCACGAACTTGGTGCTCGTGGTGGAAGCGAGGGACAAAGACACCCAGTGGATCAACAAGTATATCACTGTTGAATGTGTGGATCAAGTTGTCCTCGGTGCGAAGGAAAACCATGTGGTGAGAAGAGCTCGAAAGACCTTGTAACCGTCGATGCTCATGTCCTTGGTGCTTAATCTCATCTAGGTTTCATTCGCGTTGAATGCATCGCAGGCAGCTTCGTTAACTATTCCTAGTATCACGTATAATTTCCTTGGTTTGTTTCCCGCCAGAGAATCGCTTGCATGTCGTGGTAAACGACTGCAAGACACCCTTCAACAGAGACAAACCGTGGCATACGCTCCAGATATATTAATTAGAACCGAGGTCGAGGAGGCGAGTCAAGAACTCGCTGTCTCCTTTGAAAATGACGAGTCGCTTGTTCTCAACGAAGGTGAGCACAGGCAGATGAAGCTCTGGATGACAAACGTTGGGTGCAAGACTATCGGTGAGATATGGTTGGTGGCTGGTCCAGAGGATCAGATATGGCTGGGGTCGTCAGTGACTGAATCACGTGAGTTCATAAGACGACATGCTTTATCAATCAGTTCACTTTCACTAGTATCAGTGGCAGCTGGTACTATCGAAATCTTACACACAACCAACAAAATTTCATCGTGGAATCCCTATGTTGTTCCCCTCAATAAGGAACTTTGTTCAGGTGACAGCACCATCGTCACTTTTACATGGCGTCCAGGTGATGTTGCACTCCAACAACTTTGCCTGCTTTTCGTATATCGAGAGGTGAGTATCATACTCGTGTTGTAGCCGCAATCTTGGATGTTCCCCTGTATTTAGAATGGAGGCCGCGCCTTCCACTGCACACGTGTGACGAAAACTTGCCATGTTAACCCGTCATTGGAATTGTTGGCGACTTTCTGTCCCAGTCCCTCGATTGACAGCGCATTTCTTGTTAATCTTGAAGTGTCTAATCTGTCTTCGGGGTGTATACGGGTCAAACAGGTTACTGCCATTAGCCCTTCTTGGGAGTGCCACCATTTGACACCACTTCCGTCGTAAGTTCCCAGTATGATTTTGCTATTGAAGCTAAGCAGGACCGATTAGCACCCCATTACAACCTGCGCAGCTGTTTAGTTTGTCATTCGATACATTCCATTTAGGTTCTTCAGCCTGTATAGAAGCCACGACTGCCTTTGTCTCGAGAACTCTAGGTGATGTTTTAAACGGACGCAAGATTGAACCTGAAGACCCACCATCCTTGGACCTGACGTGTCATCATGCCTCTGCTGTAAGCCGTATTGCGTTGGAAGAATTCATTCACTTTCACACGTCTTGTCTAGTCTAATTCATGTATTTCGGTGCACGACCCCACTCTCTCGTCTCTCTTTCTGTCGGAAAAAAAAAGAATCATTGCCAACTCTACAAGTCGATCACATCCGCATATTTCGGCACTTGCCTACCCTCAAATTTTTCCTCTCTTTAACCCCCTTTCTGTGGATTTCTTGATATTCTGGGAAATACCCCTTGAGCAAAGAACAGGCTCCATCCTATTGTCGGGGCTGAATCTTGGTGCAGGTCATGCTGCTCTTCAAGAGACAATCGAGGATGTAGAGAGTGCGAAAGTCAAGCGGAGTATGTATGCAGAAACACAGCGCCAGAAGACAAAGATACTGCAGTCAATTCATAACAGTGAATGGAACGCCGAGATGAATCCTCTAGTTGTCACTATCCAGGAAGGTACGGTAGAACACGATTTTAATTTAGGGTGCGTCGTGTCATATCGGTCGAATCTCCCATGCTCAACTCGTGTTAGGTCCTGTCTTGCACCTGTAAAATTCTCTCTGAGGAACCATTCATTGACCCACCTGTCTCGTTACGTGATCAAGTTTGGTGTGAGGAGCGAAGAGGAACTCGGACAATCGCAAGTATTTCCCTTTGATTTCATAACTCTTTGTTCATCTGCTCGCAGTGATCTTCTTCCACCGCACTATGCAGGAAGACTTACTATGCGGGGCATACTGTACCCTTCGCAATCGAGGACTATCGAGACTAGATTTTGGGCCACTCGTCCTGGAACATATGCACTCTCGGGTTGGCAAATTGAGACCGCTGTTGGAGAGTCAGAATCGTGTCGTGATCAGTCCGCATGGCGTACGAGGCATCGTTATGTGCAAAGACCCCCTTCGAACTATTATCCGTGTATGATAATTACCAATGTAGCTCGGTAGGACTCGCAAACTGAGTATGAGTACAACAAAAGACGGTGAATCATAAGCTAAACAAGAACAGCGATTAGGCTATGATTTATTCAGTCTTTGCTGCAGCAGAAGCTGCGCGTTCTCGTTCCTTTTGTTCTTCCTCTTTCTTTGCGGCTGCGAGGCGTAATTTCTTCATCTTGACGTTGAAGAGGGTCTAATAGAGGGAGAATCAGACGCCGACGAAAAATAAGTAAGAAGTAGCTGACTCCAAGAACGAATTGAACCACATTGAAGAAAGGGACCCAGAGCTAGGACAACGTCAGCTTTGTCAGTTTTCGAACATGGCGGTTCACTTACTTCGACCGGAATGAACTGTTGGGCGATCACCATCGACAAGGGTGAGACGATCCAATTCACCTTTGCAAAGTATGCTCAGGGCCTGTAACGAAAGACGAAAGGAAGGACATACTCGGATGACTGCAAAAAAACCCGCTTTGACTGTACGGACGACGTCGCTGGTGGACCTGGCCCCATTGATCACGGCCATGGAAGCCAAGAAAGCTGTTCAAAAGACCCCGACGGGTCGAGTTCAACGCCAAAGCAAGGGTGTGCTAACGTAGAACATACGACTGACCCGTGGTCTGGATGGGTGCGATGAGCAGATTGCTTGCCAGCAGCTGTCCCAGTCTGTACCTGAGGCCTACTTTTCCTGCAAAGGCTTTCTGCAGGAAGCCGACGAGGAAATGGCCAAGTGGTGCGGACACGAAGAAGCCGTAGAGGGCCATTTTGCACGCTCTGGCGTTAACGTGCGCACGTGCGAGTGCTTTGGAGAACATCGAGGCATCCTTTGGGGTAGGGCTGGGTGGTAGACCGGCAACGTTTGACCCAATGACCTCCTGGAGGAAAGAGAATATTGCTACGATGGTCGTGAGCTATGGATATCCCGGACACAGGAGACAGGACACGCCGACCTGACGTGAGCGCCTTGGTGCGAAGGGGGTGCGCAGCGAGCTGGACGAGGTACTGAGCCAGCAAAGGGTTTAATGGTGCTCTTGGCGAGATTTGCACACTCATCGTTGAGAGACAACCCGAGTGTACTGTTCCGTGACTTGACGAATAAACGCGCCACGGCTGCAGTCCGGACACCACAAAATGAGGATACGAGACTATTATTTTCTCTACGTCTACAAGTCTAACAAGGCCCAAGACTCTATCATTGACGACCCTTCACCCAGGCTTTGACGTAGTCCGCAAAAGAGACCATGCAGATCGTCTGCCAGATGCCGAGGCCAATGCGAGGAGTCACTCCCCGGTAGAGACCTTTGATGCCATTTTCTTTGTAGATGAAATTCAACGTGTTCAAAATGGTGAGTTTTTCTGGGCGGTTAGCATTGGCAGTCGCCTTGGCCATCGATTGCATCTTGTGACGTGTCAGCTACAAACAGAGACGAGCCTCGTAGAAAGAGCATACTTCAACACGGATGACTTCAATGGGCTGATTCCATGTTGCCAAAGCACCACCGATCGAAGAGGCGAGTATCTTGTCGAGTGCACCCAGTTGCTCCTGCTCACCTTTGCCACGCACATTCCTGATCATGGTCTCAGCCAATCGGGCAAAGCCCATACTGAAACGCCATCAGCCGACGAAAGATATAAAGAGTCCAAGGAGAAAACACGTACCGTGAACCCCAATTTGTACACTGACGCAAAGCAACTGCATTGACACCCTTGTTAATACCGCGGATACCCTCCTTTCGGTATATGTCCATGAATACTTGGAAGGTGGACCGCTGTACACCGCTTGCAGCTTCCTTGTGTCGAGTAATTTCGACAGTCTTCATGCAAGTCGTGAAACCTATCGGACAAGTGTGTGAGTAGACAGCAAGGTGCTAGGGACGCCGTATCAGTCCCAAAATGCGACAAGGTTTACGAGAGCATAGCGGCGGGCGCTAGCTTTGATTTGTGTATCATTGTGGCTCGTCGGCAATACAGTAGTATGTGTTCACTTACCCATCGTTGCATAAGCCTGAGCAATACCACCACCCATGCCGCCCAAGAGACCAGCTGCCGCTGGGCTGATACCCATTCCTACAACACCCGACTCAATTTCGGAAGCGGTAAAGAGCAAAACAGCGCCTTTCGTGGAGGCCTCTATCCATGCCTATAGAATAATGGCCGAAATAAGGGGAGAAGGAGGAGTGAAAAACTTTGCTTGCTTACCCATGGAATGAGTCCTTGAAAGAAGCCGGCAACACCACCACGGGCCCAGACAGACTTGGTAGCTTGGACCATTGTTTGTGATCGGTTGGCCGCCATTTGGGTTTTAAGAACCTCGAGAGGCTGTCCTAGGGTCGTCACCTAGAGTGGAAAGGTCATTTACACGCAGACATGCATCGGGCACGTAGTGCAAGATTCACCTCCTGGAGGAATGAGGAAAAGAGTGAGAGATGGACGGAGTATAATAAAACGATTACTGACAAACTAGCAGTCGCGGCGACGAGACGGGGTCGTCAATGTCAGCATATATTTGTTGCCGAGACAGAGCACAATACCATGTTCATGATTGCGCCTATTGGACGTGTCAGAAAGAACGCGCTGTTGGACGGAGGACGCACCGACGGCAATGTTTGACCAATTGACGCCCTTTTGACCCGGTTCCTTCTGAATTGCCATGGTGCAGGTGTTGTCGATGGTGAGGGTAAGAAACAAGGCTCGGTTTTGCGCGGAGGCGTCATCTAAAATGGGAGCACCGCCATCTCGGGCAAACATACGATATTTATTTTACGGATTATGCGTCCAAAGTACACGCCTGCTGCTAGTTGGACCTTCCATGCGTACACGACTAAGGGTAGCGATGTAATCGAGAATGTAACGAGGAATTAGTGTATAAAAATCGTCCCGTGACCAAGAGTTCCTGTAAGGCGCCGCGAAGATGGACAGAGCACCAGAATGAATGAATTGACACAGTTGGCAAGAGCCACGAGAAAGACGAATGAAAACTGCACCGAATCCATGAGGCTGAAACGAATGAAGGAGGCGTAGCCGCCGTTGGGTATTCGATCATGGTACTGCCGATTTCAGTACTTCCAGGTCCGCTTTCAATCTGCAAGAAAACGTGCGAGATGCAGTCAATAATTTAGTCGCAGTAAGCACAATCCGATCAAACAAAAGACAGTTGACACAAGAAAATGTACAAGAAAGCCCGAATCAACACGATTAGATGAAATCAAAGATCACGGCCAGCGCAATCACTACTCCAAACAAACTCTGCAGGCCAAAAACCTTGACATACCGAGTAATCGAATCCTGGCTTTCCTCTTGTTCTTGTTCGAGGTATTGGATCTCCATCGACTTCCGGGCGACATCTTGCTGAACTTCGCCCAACCGCCCCTGAAGTGTCTCAACCTCCATCCTCAGCCCCCTGACAACGCGTTCGTGCCCAGCCTCCAAGTCATGCATTTTCAAATTGTGTGCTTCGTGGACCTTCTGCAACTCGTCCCGTGTGATGGTCGTGGCAGACGCATGGACAGCACCGTTACTCCTCGGAGCCACAGCGGGCTCGACTGCAGCCAGCTGAGTCTTCAACGTCATAATTTCACCCTCCAAATCGGAAAGTGACAACGCCAGCTCGGACTTCTGAGCAGCCAGGGTGCTGAGCTCTCCATCATGGATGGAACGGAGCCTCATGACTTCCTCCACACGAATACGTGCCACCTCCTCGAGTTCCTTGGAATGCTTCGTTGACATCTCTGAGAGAGATTCCTTCGTAACAGCCAAGACATCATTGAGCATGACATTTTCGTCACGGAAATTAGCAATCTCTCTGGTGAGACGCTCAATCTCTGCTGCCTGGTCGGCGTTGGTAGAGGTCGCTATGAAGTTGGCACGGGCATCCTCGAGCTCTGCCCTCAGGCTCTCACTCTCGGCACGTGCAGTGTCCAAGGCAACCTTCGCCTTGGAAAGATCATCTTGGGTAGCGCGAAGCTCAAGTGATTGATTATGAAGTTTTTTTTCAATGGCACCAACTTGAGACTCGAGGACCGTCTCATGTTCCACCTGGAGACCGTTCATGGTGGACTGATGAGCAGCACGAAGTTGCTCGATGGTTGCTTGGGACTCGGCACGCAAAGTCTGAAGGTCTTGGCCGTGCGCTTCTCCCGCCTCGTTCTATGAATTGTGTTAATTCGTATGAAGGGTGGAAGCACTTTACTTGCCTTGGCTCGCTCAAACGCCTCTCGAAGACGCTGATCATATTCAGCCCTTACGGTATCAACCTTGACCTCATACTTTGCCTCCTGGGCCTGTTGGGATATGTCGTCGAGAACTTGCACTCAGATCAAGAACTATGCTCACCTCAAGCTCAGCAGCAAGTCGTTTGACTTCTTCTGAAAACTCAATGTGTTTCGAGAGGTATGATTGCTCGGCTTCTTCCATTTCCTGCTCGTGCGCTTCAGCAGATGCATTGGCTTCCGCCTTCGTCTCGTCGTGGGCGGCGTGGGCAGCAGCAAGTTCGGTCCTCAATACTTCGACCTCCGCAGTAGCCTTGGCAAGATCAGATTGAGTTAGCTGCACCTCTTTGGCATGAAGCGAAGCAGCGTCTGCGACTTTCTGAGTGTATTTTGCTTCTCGAGCTTCGGCATCACGCAGAGCTTGCTGCGTGGCAGCAACGGCCTCGGCGAGTTCAGCTTCCAGTTTTTGGAGGCGGCCAAGAGTCCTTTTGTGTTCATCCTCGACGTTATCTTGACCCTCTTTCAGCTCCAGGATTTCAACCTCTAGTTCAGATATCTTCGCTGCGCTCTCCTCTCTTTCGGCTTTCAGTTCGTCGATCTGAGAGGTGAGGGCAGTTATCTCGGTTGCACGCTGTAGCAATTCGCTGGACCTCGCTTCCGCATCTTGAAGAGCTCTGTTATGTGCAGCTTTTATGCTATTCACTTCTGCGGTGACAGTTTCAACGTCAGCCTTGGCCCTGAGAAAAGCTTCACGCTCCATCTGCGCAGCTGCCGCAGCCTCAGCCGCCGACTGATCACTCGAAGATCGGAGTGACTCGAAATTCTCCTGGGCAGCCGTGATATCCGCCCGTAATGTTTCAATCTGCGCCTCAAGGATCTTCACGTTCTCGGCCTGACTTTCCATAGATCCGTTCGCATCTTTGAGCTACGATGCAAATATCAGAGGGGAACGGAATTGAATGAGGAGATTTCTACCTCTTCACTAACGGAATGAAGCGCGGCTAGGTCATGAGAGTGTTCCCCTTGTACCTGTTGCAAGCGAGTCTTCAGATCACTGACTGCAACATCTAGCGATTGTTTGGTGATTTGAAGTCGCTCGATAGATGATGTCTTGGATCTACTATCAGCTAGAGCATCGCCAAGTGATGCCTCAAGTTGAGAAATCTTGGCTTCAAGAGTTACCACTGCATCCGACTTGGCAGAGAGGCTCTCCTTCGCTTCCCGGAGCTGTCAGACATGTTTAAACATGGGACTCCCAACATTTGAAAGCGAATCATGCCTTTTCTTGTAGATCCTCTAGCACCTTTCCGTCGTCACGGACCTCTCGTATAGAGGAGATGGACCCCATTGGTCGCATTGCACGAGCTTGCGGAGGCGGCGCAGCAGCAGGGGGCAAGCTCTGCCTTGTAGTGGAAGGTGTCTTCTTCACAGCTTCTGAAACAACGGCACGGGGACGAGAAGGTGGTACGGCAGCAGCGGAGACGGCAGCACTGCCCGTTGCATTAGACTTCAAGGATGCGATTGAGCCAATTGGAGAAATAACGGATGGACGAGAGGCCGCATTCACCTCGGTGGGAGGGGATTTTGATGAAGCAGAAGATGCTAGCGAGGCTAGCAAGGTTGAAGTACGTGACTTGGGTGCTGGAGGCCCTCCAGTCGCCGAAGGTGCTCTCGGCGGGAGCATAGATGACCTCCTGCTGGGTGGAGCAGGGCCAGAACTTGACCCTCTAGATGAAGCCATTGTCGCAGTCTTGGTTGGATTCGTGGAGGATGTGGTAGTTGGTTTCTTTGGGATAGAAGTAGGGGTTTTGGAGAGAGAAGAGGGAGATGCAGTAGTGACCTTGCCTGGAGGGGCCGCTTTGGCGTTGCCAGCACTCAACGTGGCAGAACTTGAAGCCTGTTCAGCACATGGTCAATATGAAGCAAGCGTGTGCATAAAGCACGCCTAACACACCTTCTTGTCTGTCGGCGTGGATGCATTTACTTTGCTGGAAATAGACCTGGCAAGTACTGCAGCCTTGTCCTTGCTTGTAAGGGTTGTACGTTTAGGAGAGACATCGACTTTCTTGGACAGGTCCTCGGTGATGGAAGCGGGACCACGCTCAGTAGAGACATCCTCTTTGGAGGATTCGTGGAGGTTACCATCTGCATCTTTAGCCCTTTCGTCAAGCTTGGGCTCGACCTTGGCATTATCTTGCACAATTTCCGGTTCCACCTGTGTGTCAGGGTCTTGATCTGGCACGTCAGAGGCCTCGTGTTGCCCGGGAGCGTCATATGCGGGATGTTGAGGCACGGAGACAATTTCGGAGGAACCAGGAGCCGCAGAGATCAACCCGACGTCGACCATGATCAGTGAAGATGATGGCGGCAAGTTCAAAATGACCAGAAGGTGTGGGTATGTTGAAATATCTCGGGAGAGAAAACAGGAAAAAAAAAAAAAAAGACTTGGACTAGCGGGGACGTAATTCGAGGTCACCAACTTTTCATTCGCACATACACGTAAACACGGAAAAACTAGTGTAGAGCAGCGTACAGGTTCAGCCCATCCAGCGCAGGCTCGTCGAGTGACTGATGATTGTACGACAAAACGGAAACCTGTTGGCAACGTGATGAATTGCTAACCGCGTATTGCACAAGAATCAGAGCATCTCACCCCTCCGGGCTCGACATTAAAGTATGTTCCTGTACCAGAGTCAGCGAATAAACTTGCTCGTGCAGATGGGGGCAATCATACCAAGTGCCAGATCAAAGCCAATCCATCGCGAAATGAAGACGCGATTAAAATGCCCATGAGCGACGATGAGGACGTCACGAGTGCCTTTACCCTCCTCGAAATACTGGCGATGATACTCGCGAACCTGACCGGTGTCAGTCTGACATCAGGGTCAGTTAATGGGTCTGCTTGACCTTTGCGATCACGCCATCTACGCGAGAACACATATCATCTACACTCTCACCGCCAGGGCAGCTAGCAAACAGGGTCATGAGGCATCCCAGGGAATCTGATTGAGACAGATGCATACCCATCTCTCCAGATTTTCCAGCCGGGCTGTTTGGCCAGAATCTCTTCCTTGAAGAGCCCTTCGTAATCACCGTAGTCCCATTCGCGCACCTCTTCAGTTCCGACGTACTCAGGGAGCACTGGTAAGTGCTCAAACAAGAGATGGAACGTCTTTTGAGCCCGGATGCGCGGCGATACGAATATGACACCAAGGCTCTTCGGGTCAAGAACTCCTACGAATCGAGTAAATAGTCTGTTGATCACTCCAGAATGTACTGACGGCCTTGCCCGACAATGAGCGATGCATTGTCCTTGATTTGCTGTTCGCCACGAAGTGTGAGGGGGATGTCACTCCTTCCTGTCTGCGATCAGCGAAGCTGAGTGCAGGATGGAGCCATCACGTTTGGAAACTAGGCCTACATGGCGTCTGTCCGGCAGCCGAGAGTGAGATCACAGAAAGCCGAGCAGTGGGGAGCCCTCACCCATTCCGAGACCACTCCGTCTCACCTGAAGCACAGTCAACGTTGTTCGTGGATGTGTGGGCATATGAACTGACCGTGTCGGACGAGAAAGATCCTTGGGGTAGGACGAGTCATTCTCCAAGTCGATACGGGAACGTACCAAGTTGCTGATTAAGGCAAGCTTGACTTTTGACCGCGACCATGTTCGACGAATGTAAGTCGTCCGAACATACCACGTTCCACATCGTTTCACCGATGTTTCTGCAGTCGTCGAGCATGCAGGACCATCCGGAAACACACGCCCTCCATTGCCCCACGTCCAGTACGATGGTTTCGAACCCTCCCCGTACGACGACCAACTTCGCCCTACCTCTGTCAGTGGTCGCGCTTTGTGACTATCCTTGCAGCTAACCCCAGCCCAGGCCGATGTGCAATACTCGACTTCCTCCCCTGCTGATGCGCCTATCTTTGACCTCGGCAGAGTACAATACACACTCCCTGCTCCATTGGTTTCTCTTGCTGTTTCCTCCGATGTCCTAGCGATGGCACTGTCTTCAAATGTCATCATTCTCATTGAGCTCTCGCATGCAGAACAAGTCCTTCAGATTCCAATTCTTCGAAGGCCCACGGAGATGTCGATACATAAGATATTCCTTGACCCTTCCGGTCGCCACCTTGTCATTACGTCCCACCAAGGGGAGAATTGGTATCTGTACCGTGGATGGAAGAAACCAAAACCGCTGAAATCTTTTAACAAGCTAGTCATCGAGAGCATTGCATGGAACAAGGCAGCACTGTTGTCGTCGTCGCATTCCTTCTCGACCAAGGAATTCTTGTTCGGAACGCGTAATGGCAGTATTTTCGAAGCAGTTCTCGATGCAGGAGAGGACCTTTTCAAGTCACAAGAACGTTACTTGCAATTACTCTTCTCGTTGCCTGAGAAAGCTCCGATCACTGGCATCAAATTTGAACTGTTCCCTCCGGCCGATCAAAGAAATGCGCTAGTGATTGTCACCACACCGTCGCGTATCTACCAGTTTACTGGCACACTAGACCGACGCTCGGATGATGGGGGTCGCCTCTTTTCTTCCTTGTTCGCCATCTACCGAGAAATAGCCCCGAGTGAGTTTCCGACATCATTCTATGGTGTTTAGGCTGAGACGACGAAGAGATATCTGAACTACCCGGAGACTTGCAATATTCGGAGCTGCACTTATTCACACCGAATTCAGATCAAGCTCTTTCGTTGCCCAAGACTCTCGCCTGGATGACAGGTCGGTATCTCCTTGACCGGCATCATCTTGTTTATTAATGCTGTTCTGTTCAGCGTCAGGGATCTATCATGGAACTCTCAGCTTTGACTCGAATTCTGATGATCATGTTGATTCGACGCGACTCCATCCTTACCCCCCGCTATCGTCCCCCGAGTCCCCCGTCTCACAGCCACATCTCGAAGTCCCTATCTCAATACTACTTACGGAGTTTCACTTCATCTTGCTTTACAAATACCGCATCATAGGGATTTGCACTTTGAACGGCAAACAAACCTACGAAGATGTCATACCACTGGTGAGCAGCACCACGTGCAACTGGGGCGTACGTCTCAAGATACTACAGAGACCAAACGAGATAGTCAAGGGACTTGCAGCAGATCCTGTTCGTAAGACATACTGGGTTTATACTGACCAGTCGATCTTTGAGCTGGTAATTGGGAATGAGAGCCGTGATGTGTGGCAAATATATCTCGCGCAACAGGATTTCGACATTGCATTGCGGTATGCCAAGGTTCGCTGTATTCCATGACACGAAGAACGACGATGACAACCTTTCATTAGACTGCGACTCAGCGTGATAAGGTCCTTTCTGCCCAGGCTCATGCCTTCTTTGAAGAAAAGCGATACTTTCAAGCGGCCCAGTGCTATACACAATGTTCGGTCTCGTTCGAAGAGGTGTCACTGATGTTTCTAGATGTCGGTGAGCAGGACGCACTCCGATCATATCTCGTCAGCCGCTTAGAGCGGACTCGGAAAACTGTATGTCAAGATCTTGTGAAAACCCTGTGCTTGTTCAAATGCCCATTACCAGGACTTGACGGCGCGGATGATGCTAGCAACTTGGCTTGTTGAGTTCTATCTTAGCAAATGTGACGAACTGGACGATCTCTGTGTATCTGAAGCTGCGACAAGTGATGTGGAGAACATGCAGGCGGAACGTACTATCCTCGAAGAGGACCTCCGTCACTTCTTTGAAACCTACAAGGTCTGTGTCCTTTGGCTGATCTCGGCTACTGTCTTAGATCTTTCAACAGGCAAACCTTGATCGTAGCACCGTGTACGAGCTCATACAATCCCACGGGCGAATGGACATGTTGCTTTTCTATGCAATTGTAGTTGGAGATTATGGACGTGTTATCCAACACTGGATACTCGAGGAGGATTGGTTGAAGGCGATCGATACGCTGAATCGTCAGGTTTGTGTATTGGTCTATCTTCAGTGTGCCAACCGACAAATTCATTGTACTAGTCGGATCTGGAGCTTTACTATCGTTTTGGCGCAGTTCTTACTAGACACGCGCCGAAAGCAATGGTTGACGCGTGGCTCAAGCAATCAGCACTAGACCCTTTGAGGCTGATACCCTCCCTCTTGCAACTGCAGCACCTTCCCCGTGATCCATTGGTACCAAATCAAGCTGTGCGTTACCTCAACCATGTCATCTTTATCCAGCACAACACTTCTTCTACTGTTCATAATTTACTGGTTACATTTCACGTGTCCTCGTCCTCAAGTCCCCCTGGCGATGACGGACCTCTGTTGCGTTTCCTTATGACGGCGCCTTCTAATCCGCTCACTGGCAAACCATACTACGACCTGGATTATGCTTTACGGTTGTGCAAGAAGGCAGGCCGAACACAGCCTTGTGTGCATATCTACTCGAAGATGGGTCTGTATGAAAACAGTGTCGATCTTGCCTTGCAGAAAGGAGACCTCGAACTAGCGAAGATAAACGCCGATATGCCAGAAGATGACCCCCAGCTAAAGAAGAAGCTTTGGTTGAAGATTGCTCGATATGTCGTTCAGGACAAGAAGGACATCAAAGCGTGAGTCACAACTAGTCTCCTTTGGACACACTCGCTGATTGTTTTCTGGCGCCAGTGCAATGCAATTCCTGGAAGATACTGACCTACTCAAAATCGAAGATATCTTACCTTTCTTCCCAGATTTCGTTGTCATTGATGACTTCAAAGAAGAAATTGCGCATGCCTTGGAAGGTTACTCGGCTCATATCGATGACCTGAAGAAGGAGATGGATGATGCTACGCGCACTGCAGAGTCAATCAAACAAGATATTGTTGAGCTGAAGAGCCGGTTTGTCACTATTGATGCCGGGGAACGATGCACCGTGTGTGCACAGCTCCTATTGACTAGGCAGTCTTACATATTCCCTTGTCAACACACATTCCATGCCGATTGCCTGATCGCTCTGGTAAGCCTGTGCGTATTCGTGCGATACTTGTCATCTGACCCATGTTTCCAGGCAAAGGATTACCTCCCTGCTCCTGCCCTCAGACGGATTCTCAGTTTGCAGACAGAGCTTATCAAGGATATTCAGAAGATAGGTCCGGGGGATCCTTTGGTCACGACATCTTCTAGCAATGTGCGACAGCCGACGCGACAACGCACACTGCTCTCGGCCAACTTTACTGCTCCACTTCAGAACGGCACCAAGGTAGCAGGCTCGCTTGGAAGGAATATTCTCTCTGCGGGTGATCGACTCCGAGATCTAATCTTACCGGATGCACTGGCTTCTGTCGTCTCGGCTCCTGGGTGGATAGCTGGTATAGGTACCGGTGGCAGTCAAAAGGGAACAAGTAAAGACGCAGAGAAGCAAGCAGAGAAGCTACGGGGAGAACTGGACGATGTCTTGGCAAGCAGTTGTCCCTTGTGCGAAAGCATTGTCGCGGGGCTAGACAAGCCGTTCGTGCACGATGGCGAGGTAGACACGACATGGGCGCTCTAGCGTCTCCGCGTCGCACTGAATATATTTGATATATATTTTACATCTATCGTGGTGACGACACATTAGCCGTTGATTTTCTTGGTACGTCCCGCTCTTCGTCGTAGTCGGGCAGATTTCCTCGCCCCCGTCTACGCGAGTGTCAGCAGCGCTGGAAGTCAGAAGGTATGGCACACACCGTCGCCCTTTCCTGCTCCAGTCTACGGCGTTCTTCGCTAGCCTTCTGGCGTTGGAGAGTTATCTCCCTTTTCCTACGACTCGCGAGTCTGGCGTATATCTAGCTGCGTGGAAGGAAGCTCACCGTTGTTTCTCGGCTCGTTTCTCCTCCTTGAGCTCGGACTCGAGTTTTCTAACGGCGTGTTCATTCTTGGTTTTCTCCATCCGCACATGCCATCTCGTCTTGTGTCCTGCGGAGGACTGTGAACGACTGGTTGGTAGTTAAGTTGGTCAATCGTCGGCTGAGTATTGAGAATGAGCCCATGATGTGCCGTACACAGTGGCAGTTTTCGTCAGCTTCCACGGCTTCCCCGACGTACGACCGTTGGCAGATGCAGCGAGGTCCTTGTCCTTGTCGCGCTCGAGCTTGTGCTCCATGTTCCTGTCGCAGGCGTCCACCATGAGAAAAAGATATTGAGGGCTGTCAAGTCTTTTATGTAAATAACTTGAGACTTGTTTGTCTGGAAATCCCAGCTCGTTCCCGTCCACGTCCCCCGCAGCGTCCTCGTTCGTCGCTGGCAGGTCTGGCGCAACGATGGTGGCGTCGTTGCGCTCCTCAATGGACGCTCACGGAAGCACTCTCAGATCCGGCTCTGACCACCGCCGCTACCTAGGCCATCATCCCGTCTGTTTCTCCTCTCTCACAGAGTTTCCCGACTCCCCCTCTGTCTACAGCCATGCTCATCACTCTCCCGACGCCGACGTGCACTCTGACACCGCGTCCTCCTATCTCCACCCCGACTCTCCCGGTTGTCTACGGTTTGACGACGAAGCAGCTTCTACCATACGCTCTCTCTCTGACGAAGACGTCCAGAGTGACTCCGACGTTGACGACCACACCGACGATACCTCACACAGAATAAGCCTGCAGGGTCCAAAGATCAGATTTCACTCTCGTGCCCCTTGGGAGACTGACGACACCATCCCGCACGGCGAGGAATCTGACAACAGTTCCAGGTCGGCCACGATTGGGAGCAAGCTCAAAGGAAAGGCTTCCAGAGCCGACAATCTCATCCGTACTCTTACAAAAGGCTCTTCCCTCGCTAGAAGAACCAGTGTCGATTCTGCACGCTCACAGGTCTCGGCCACCCCCCCTGTTGAGGTCGCGGCAAGAGGATACTCTAATTCTCGCGACGCTCTGTAGTAAGTTGATCGGAATTCCAGTACCCTACTCTTGTTTCACTCCTGTTCAATACAGTGATCTCGCAAGGCAATCCATGTCGACTTCGTCGTCTGCCACTTCTGTATCTGTGCGCCACCAGAGTCCCGCACACGCGACAAATTATTCGAAACCCACTCAATATTTCACTCAGACTCACTCTGTTAGCTTGGATGGAGTGGTTCCCTTGTCGATGACCCTTGAAAGTGCTTCCATGATTCCCTCGGTCTCTGATGCGTCTCGTACTAGCAACGAGTGCAACGCAAAACCATCTCAGGTCTCATCGCCTCAGGAGCGACAGTCTCGCGATGAGTTCATACACCCTTACGCTAACCCTGACTTGGTTGTTCCATATACCCCATCTCCCGACTCGATACCCTCTCTTCACCCAATCCCGGGGGATATAAACGCGAGTGACTCCAACAGTACCGTCACCGACTCGACCAGTACCAGGTCTGCAGCGTTTTCAGTTATCTCCACTCAGACATCTACTACATTATCAACCTCTCGGGATTCCCCTCACGGAAATACTCGTGTCAACGGCAGAGAAATTTCCTCTCCAATTTCTGTCCTTCACCAAGGTGACGTTAGCTATGTTGATCGCGATACTAGATTCTTGTCTTTACATCCACCCCCTGCTGCTTTTGATGGTCCTTGCCGGAGTACCCCTCGTTCCCCCACCGTCACTCTTATCACCCTTCAAGAAGCGCAGGCGAGGGAGAGATTCCGTGGCAACACAGTCCACACGACAGCTATTCGATCAAATCTGACCTCTTCCAACTCAGGTGACTCATCTGAGACAATGGAAGACCAAACCGAAGAGTTGGATACCGCTGGCAGACTAGCTCGTACACGCGCTCGATCAACTAGTGTTGGAACTCGGCATAAGATTCTCCCCCTCCGCTCGTCTCAGTCCCAAATTACAGGGTCGAAAGAGGAATCCACCGTTTCAACTTCAACGAGTACTGTTCCTGGACGGGCACTCAAGCATAAGAAAAGTGGATTCATGCGGCTCTTCGGTGGTCGTAGTTCAGAAGGAGAGAAAGAGAGGAGTCCACCTCCACCAATACCTCCTCTTGGTGATGTGTATGCTGAACAAGGCTCACAAATTCGCGGGATGGGGAAAACCTCAAATACCACACTTACAAGGGCACCCAAATCATCCCTTTCGCCCATGTCGAGTTCCAGTGCGAGTCACGCTACGCTAGGTTCGACAAACAGTGTTTCATCCAGTGGCGATAGCCCCGACGGCAAGGGATCTCCTTCGCGAAGACGGCAACCGCCTTCGCTCTCTATCGTAACCAAGACCTCGGATCACAGTATTTCTTCCTCGGTTGTGGGACAAAGTTCACCGACCGTCTCGAATTTCACATCACCACTTTCTGCCTCTCTTGCCGTTCCACAGAGTGCTCCTCCAGGTAACACCAGCTTCCCGGGTCTCAAGCTTCGACCTGTGTCCACCTCCTTCAGTTCCCACTTCGCTGGGATCGTGGCAAGTGACGTGGAAGAATTACAAAATGATGTGCATACACCGAGTTCTGCTGCAAGTTCGGGTACCGCGCTGTCTCCCTTCACGCCCGTTTCCACACGTCGCAGTGACGATGCATCAATGACCGCAGTAGAGGTGCCAGGGGGAGAGTACTTTACTGCCAAGGAACTGCAAGACCAACTTGTGTCCGCTAAGAAAGTTTGGCAGCAGCAGATTTGGGAGTTGCGCGGGCAGATCAGAGACTTGACCTCTGAACTGGAGGTTCTCCGAGGGGCGGACCACCAGGCGTACTGCGAAGCCTGTGGTCGAGGAGAACCCCAAAGGCGTCCTGCTCTACCTTTGGACGAGCAACAGGTAAAGAAGGTCGGCGTTGTCAACAGGCCTAGGGCTCGCACCGGCGACATAGCACGTTTTGCCAGCGGCAACTAGAACATCGGTACTCATAATTTCATTCTTTTCGATCCTTATATTGTGGATGGATGTCATTTCTTGTCATCATGCCGTGGCGATGGACATATTGTGCATGCCACAGCCTACCTTATATCCTGCATTCACTTCCATGGAGGTGTATACTTGACGTCCTTTATTATTTTTATTGGTTTCATCCCATTCGTGGTACTATCCCTTCTTACCTATTTGTTCAGAGTGATTATCCCTTCTGCCCTTCGTTTCCACCCTCGTTTTGTTTGTCTGGTCCTTCATTAGTGTGCATATATATCCCTTAAATGCGTTTTACTTTCAAGTACCGTACACGAGGTCATGTAATGTAATAGTTGCGGTCCTCGACTGGGGATTACTTATCGTTCAAAGACCGTCATCCACTCCAAGGAGCCAACCAATTCCCTTCTGTAGGACGCGACTTGCTTGCGCAGAGACCTCCTCGCCCTCAAACCTGCCTCTGGTCCCGTCTCTGCTTGACTGTGCCTCTTCTCCACGACTGCCCGAGCGCCCACGGCCAGTGACGGTAAATGTAAGATTGGACGTCATGCGATTGAACGCCTTGCCAGCCAGCGCAGCGGCATCCTCCGCATTTATAAGAGGTGTCGTGGCTATGTGTAATTCACCAAGTCGTTTTCGAAGGGGTGATACGTATTTCTGAGTTGTTCGTTTGGGTTGGGTGACTGTCCTTTGAGCCAGGTATTCGCGACGGCTCTCAATATCTTCCTTTCCTAAACGTCGCCAAGATATGAGCACGTCGTGAAGCCTATCGGCGGGACAGAGTTGCAACGCGCGGGCCAGAAGTGAGAGCTTTGCCTCGACATCCTCAAATTCGGGATGTCGTCCAAGCTGGAAACAAGCGACCCAGCAAACTTCGCTCGACTCCCGAATGACCACGTCCTCGTTGTTGCGTGACGCTTCCTCACTCATCTTTGAGACCTTTTCAACCATCCGACTGCTGGTCTCATAGGCACGTGGAAAGTCTCCGGCCTGAAGTGCAGTGTCCGAGAGCATAGCGAGTATCCTTACTTCCGCGACCACATCGCCTCTGAAGCCGAGCTTGTACAGGAGATCCAGGATGACCTCGGTGTGTTTGTATGCGTCCGCCGTGCTCGAAAGGACACGTGAGATGAGAGAAAGACGGTCCTTGGTGAGGCGAATCTCGATTGGGGAGAGTAGAACACCAGGACGTGAGAGTATGTTGAAAGAGGAAAGCCTTGAGGTGGCTTCAATGAAGTCGCGCTCTTTGACCAAACGTTCGGAAGAAGGTGGAACAGCAAGGCTGAAGAAAGAATAAGCCAGTTGGTGCTGAGAGGACTCGAATACCCACCAGTCATAGGCAAGTTTCATGTCGCCAATCTTGTAATTTCCCGAGCTTGCATTGTCGTAAAATGCATGCGAGACAGAGAGACAAATGTCTTCTGCAAGAAGAGGAGGTAGGGACAACCTCCCATGCTTTTGTTGAAGAAACTCCCCTGCAATGTCGAACGCTAATAGACCGATGAGGACGTATAGCATGGAATTATAAGATACTCACAACCCGAGCTCAACAAGCCACCAAAGAAAATCGAAGAAACTTCCTCTTTCGAAAGAAGACCGAACGCACTCTTGAGCCCGGTCTCGCTGCTCCCACAGAGCTTGAGCATGTCTTCCAGCAACCACTCCCACTCATCCCTCCCATTAAGCTCTCTCGAGTTTCCTGTGTGTCTAGCCATTCTGTTTGCCCTTGCTCGTTGCTCGCCTGTATCGTGTGCACTCTGCAAGAACCACCGCAAGGGTGTCCCCACGTCCCACCGGGCTAGTATCTCTCCGGACTCCAAATGTACGTCCAATATGTCCAGTGCGCGTGAGAGAGAGACAAGTGAGAGTGGTTTAAAGAAAAACATTAGATCAGAGGGTGAACAACGCGGCCGGGCCGTAGACGGTGTCACGAAAGATCCGAGAGACATAACCGTCGTATCTGCCTCGCCTGCTTCATCCTCAGTTCCTGGAGTGATTTCCCAAGCTGGGAGACACTCGAATATGGAACTCATGATAGACCACTCAGTGAAGCTATCACTGCCATATAGGCACGCGAGAGCTAGTCTTGCGACGTCCTCATCACTGCGAATGATACGACGTGCAACCGGAAGGGTGGGCTTGGACGCTTCAAAGATTGCGGCGACAATTGACAACGGGGCCGAAAGAATATAGTCATAAAGCAAGCGAGTGGGTAGACCTGGGTCGGGGCTACCAGCACGTTCTGCCCGAGCTTCCAAAACAAATAGGTAGGGCATCACCAGGCGAGTAATGTCCTTCGCGACCGTGTCTGGAACTGAATGAGCGAGGTAAGCACTCACAACCTCCACAGGTCTCATACTCCGCCAGCGGACGAGGGTCCAGTCGTGGCCGTCCTGGATTTCGTGAGGCTGAGGCGAATCATATACCAGTCGGGAAAGAAGGGTGAGCTCTTCACCAAGTTCGTCTAGGTCAGGTACTCCATGAGAAGCTCCGTGCTGAACGGTCGCGAGAGCTATATCCAAAATACCGGTGGATGTAATGATAACGTCCACACGGCGTTTGTACCAAGCAACAAGGTCTCTGGGTCCAAGTGGTCCTATGCATGCTGTGGCGTCAACTTTTGGTCGATGTAAGTCAAGTTCCAGGTGAGAGACAGCTTGCGAGGCCTCAAGCGCAGCATCGACCTCGGGGGTCTCGACCCAGTCCTGCTCTGTTCTCCAACTCTTGAGAGACGGTGTTTTCTCTGTGTCCAGAGTAATGTCATATGAAGGAAGTAGTTCGCGATACTCGGAGGGGTCTGTATGAGTAGGTATGCTGTCAAGTATGGCAAAACGGAACGGCCAGAGGGTGGCAGAGTGGTAAAGCATGAGTGTTTGTAGTGCAGTGAATTGTTGTTGGGATGCGAGAAGGCGGGCTATCTCCAGTATGTCCTCGACTAAAAAGCTGGACAACGGAATAGGTGGACTGGCCAGCCTATGCCATGAAGGAGAAAGGGATGGCTCGCCATCTTCGGCCCAAGGGTCGTCCTCCCATTCCTCGTCAATATCGTCGGGGTTTTCCTGGGGTGATATATCCTTGCATATCTGTATAAAGGACGACAGTCTGTCGCAACGGTGGAAGAGGACGGCGCGCATACGGCAGAGTTCGGCGTCATCTGGAGCGTCGTTGAAATACATGACAAGTATTCGATTATTTCCGTCAGGGGGGTCTACATCGGAGGTAGAGACATAAGACGCAGCCTGGGCTCTACGAATGGCAGAGTTAGTACGGGTCATTCCAAGCTCGAGAAGTGACCGCTGTGCATCGACATTCTCCACGAGCCTATCGACACAGGCTGCTACGGCCCAGAGGTCATCGTCGACGGCAGAGAGAACATCCTGGACGACTTCAGGGGTGATATCCTGGTCTTGAATGTTTTGCCAACGTATGTGGGGTTGCGTTTCGTCCATGGCAGTTGACTCGACCAAGCAGGCAGACCAGCCAGTGTTTTCGTCCACCGCCACTCGCGCACATGCCAAGGGTAATAAAATCATTATCAACGTCTAAACTACTTTTCGTCGATCCAGCGATGGTGTGATTAAACCAAGTCAAAAACCCAAATGTATACTGCACAGAACGAACACCGTGGATGCCCCTGTCGAAAGGTCGACGTAATTATCTGCAATAAGTTGAGACCACAGATGTAGTTCAGAAGAGTGTTTCCTGGAACTCGAGTCAGAACTTGAATAAGAAAAAGTAGGCTGCAAGGACCTCGTCTCTAAGGTATTCTCCAACGTCCCTGATCGTGACAGTATGAACAAAGGAGACGGAACGACTGAGCAAACGGGGACGCACGCTTGATGGAATACAAGGATGGCTGTAGGATCTAATTTACGTGTGTCGATCGTTGACCGGGCAGTTACACCAAATCCCTGAAAACGGAAACGATCCGTATGGCGCACGACAGGAGAGATAAAAGAAAAAAAGTACTAGCGGAATGTCATTCATGCTGAATACGACCACGCCTTGATGCTCGGGGGTGTCCTCTGTTATTCGGCCAAGGTGTGCCTTGAGAACATGGTTGCCATACAGGAAGGGCATTTCGCCGTTGGGTTTGATCCAGACCTTGACGAGGGTCTTAGACGGGACTGCGAAACAGAGGGCCAGAATACCTTGTATTTCGCATACTGGGCAATATGGTCGAGAGCAGTGACGTGGAGCTTGAATTTTCCGGTCTTGCTGAATTTTCCAAAGCAAGTGCCGAGAGTGATGAGATTGGGACGTGCAACGGAGATGCTCAGACGCATCGACGACTCGGAGACATAGTAGACCTTGTCCTTGTGCAATCTGAAGCAATAGGGCTCGTCCTTGCGGTCGATGAGGTGGATGAGGTTCTTGCCCTGTGCGTCGCGTTGTACAAGCGTGCGTGTGTGGAGATGGAGCGTACGTACGATGTAGTTTGCGAGTTTTGTAAAGACGGCCTTGCTCTCGTCTTCGGTGAGTGGACGCATCGATGGAGAGGGTGGAGTGGGTCACCGCCACCCGTAAGAGTTGCACCCTGCCCATCTGCAACAGACATGTCCGCCTCCTCGTTCTCCTTCCCCCCTTCCTTCTCCTCCTTCCCCGACATTGACCCTGGTCCGAGTAACAGATCTCCTTCCCCCCAACAAACCGAGTCGGTTCACAACCATCACCGCCCGATCGACGTCAGTAGGAGAAACAGACCCACAAAACGGAGCCACAGGGACAAGGACAGACCTTTGTCGAAACGAGAAAAACACTTCTCACCGTCCGACAGCTGGCGTAGTGACGAGCCACGTCCTGTTGACACTCTATTAGACGACGAGAGACTCAAAGCAAACGAGGACAGACTCCGTCTCGAACAGCACGCTCAGGAACGTGACCGATGGGTTCCACGCCTCCTTTTTTACTCAGATCGCAAGGGTGATCCCCTCAACCTAACCTATGATTGTCTACACACGGGCGATGTACCAAAGTACCGCCCTGTAGCCCGTGAGTAGTCAGCGGTCATGCGCTCGAACAGCTAATGATGCACAAGGCGGCAGACATATTCTTGGTCTCGACAAAGCGTGGACCGTCTCCCATAGCGTTGCAGAGGGTATCCAAGTCACCATTGGTCAACGCAAGGTACGATACTCCATCTCAGTCCCAAATCCTTTGCTGAGCAATCTCCGCAGCAGCCTTCTCTCACTCATTCCAGCTCAAGCGCCCTTCTCGCCGCACCTTCCCGGCACCTGGTCGCTTCCACTGACAGCTGCAAGTACAAAGAGGTGGATGGATTCTTGCGTCTCACGTCCCGCATCAGTGAAAATAATGAACAAGTCTTCTGCCCAATTTCTGGAGGCCGGGCAAGTTCCGGCTCTGAGCTCTCGGCATCCGATGCAGAACGAGAGAGTTCAGACGACGACCAGCCATTCACCCTCACATCTCACCAGCTAGCTATCCAAGTCCTCGAGGAGAAACTCATTGCTGATCCATCCTCTGTGCAAACTTGGCTGTCCTTGGTTGCACAGTCTCTCTCGGTCATACCGCCAAGTTCCAAGAATGCCAATAAAGCTCGATCTGAAATAACGCTTTCGATCCTTTCGCGTGCCAGAGCAGCTCATCCTTCCAACCTCCATTCGACCACTCTCTTGTTGAAATACCTTCGAGTAGGCGAAGAGTTATGGGATCCAACGAAACTCATGACTGAATGGGAGCGTGCCCTCATGTCGGGTGGAATTGACATTTGGATGGAATGGCTTGAGTGGCGCATTCGTACGTCTGCGGGAGGAATTGATCAGGTCGTGTGGGATGCCACACGTGCGTTGAAGGCATTAGATGGCCCTGAGGATCGCGAACTTGATAGATTGCGTATTGTCTGGCGAGTCGCCGTCGCCTTCCAGGAGGCAGGTACGAATTAAGGAGTTGGGATTGCTATCGTTTTCTGACCCTACTTCTTGTCTAGGTTTCTATGAACGCGCCACAGCCCTCTTTCAAGCGCAGGCGGAGCTGTACGTTTCTAGGTATTCTTTAGGGAAAACTGGTCATTGACTATATGAACAGCACATTCGAGGTGCCTCAATCGTTATATGGACTGCCTGTTGACATGCAACTAGATTCTTTGGAAGAATTTTGGGAATCGGAAGTACCGCGTGTTGGAGAGCCTAATGCCAAAGGCTGGTCCGCATGGGTCTCCGGTGGCAAGCCAAAGGCTACTCTTCCAAGTCCACCGACATCTATGGATATTGATTCCATATCAGCCGATCCGTTTGTTAGATGGTACAACGATGAGACCCGCACAGACGTTGTCTCGCGCATCCCCGCACGCTACGAATGGGGCGTCTCTGACCCCTATGCAACTGTATTGTTGTCAGATATCAAGGCGCTTTTGCTTCCATTGACGACTCAAAAAGCTAAAAATGCGTTTCGTCTCATATGGCTCTCCATCACGGGACTCCACATACCCGGTTTTGCCAGCACCCTCACAAATGGAGCATGGGACGATCGGTGGTCATCCACACATCTCGTAACTGTATCACGCCTTTCCTCCATATTCCCACAGCCGAGGAGAACACGACAGTTACTTGCCGACTCTCGCGCTGGTGCGCTCATTGGGAGGGAGCGGGAGTATGGATCGGCATTTGGACCCATCAAGGACTGGGGCTTGGGTGTGTTTGGGCCACTGGACTGGGTGGGTGAAGATTGCTGGAGGATGTGGATGGCAAAAGATGTGCAAGACGTACACGACGAGTTTGTGAGGGCTATCTTCAGCCAGCTCCGATGTGGCGCGGAAGATTACGAATGGGATGTGTATGCCTTGGCATTTGAGGCGTCGGTGAATGTAAAGAGGTCGGGTCTGATTTTGTTTGGACCTCTCAGGCCAGTGAGTATGCTGACCGATGTCTATAGCGCTTTGAAACTCTCGCGAACGCTCTTGTCGCTTGCTCCGGACTCGCTGCCACACTGGGCAGTACATGCTCGACTTGAACGTATGCGTGGACGGATTGAAGACGCACGCAAAGTTTATCGAACTGTTCTTATTTCGACGCGCCATTCACATACGCAGGCGTTTGTTGGGCAAATGTGGTGGGATTGGGCTGAGTTGGAGTGGTTGAACGGCGATCAGGATGTCACGCTTCGGGTGGTCATGCACGCGGGCAACGTCGATGGCACAGGGAGCATGATGATTCTTCGGGCAAAGCGCAATCTGGAAGACATTATGAATGCTGCGCATGGACAGTGGAAGGACCGCGAGGCATGGATAAAGCTGCGAGCACTGCTAGATTTGCTGACGGGTTCGTCACTGTTGACCATGCTGACCATCTTCGACTCGCAACCGGTCGAAGCTAGAGAGCCTTTGCAGGAGAGCTTGACGGTGGCATCGCTGGTGATGTTGTATAATCACACGATTATCCTGCGCACCCCTGTGCCACCAACAGTACTCCGAGACCGACTGGAGGCCGCTATTAAGATGTATCCCAGCAACACGATCGTGTTTGGGATGTTCTTGGAAGCGGAGAAGGGGTACGGGGTGTGGGGGCGCGTAAGAGGCCAGCTAGGCGAAGGTGGTAGGAAAGAGAAGGGGATTTCGAGGAGGGCTGCAGAAGTGTGGATCGCGGGGTGGGAGAGGGGACGATGGGAGGCCGAAATGGAGCGGACGTGGGGTGGCTTGGTGGCTTCAGTGGAGAATGACAGGTGAGTGTGTTCGCGGGACGAGGGAGTTGCTGCTGCTGACGAACGAGCAAGGACGAGACGCAGTGCGATCATGTGGCAGATCGTCCTCGAGTTTGGAATCCGGACGGGGCAGATGCAGCGAGCCAAGAGTCTGCTGTACAGGGCTGTCGGGGAGTGTCCTCTTGCCAAAGGTTTGGATAACGGTCTGGGATTAAAGAAAGGGGACTAATACAGAATGCAGGACTCTATCTACTGGCTTTTGGGCCGCTGCGGGATGTATTTACGACGCGAGAACTGGCAGGGTTCGTGGATATAATGGCAGAAAGGGGGTTGCGTGTGCGTAAAAGTCTGGAAGAAGAGTATGGATGGGACGGGGAGGGAAAGCGGGACGAGGGGGAGGAGGAGTAACAATATTAAGTTTGTGTACACTGAGTTTGTTATGTATTGTTTGTGTAAGGAGGTCGACCGACGCCAGGCCGACTCTTTCCAAGCGCCATCCTTGACATATCCGCGATTGCCTCCACTTTCACTCCCTGCCTTTCCCCCCGCAAGGGGCCATTTCTACCTGTATCTTCCGCTCTCTAATGACCACCGTTCCAGTTCCAGCAGCCCCCCGCGAGGAATGGCCCGACGCCGACTTTGATTTGCCAGATGGAGACCACATCCGCCCCCTTGACGTCGAATCTGACAAGGACGACGATGACGATCTTGACTGGGATGTTGAGATGGACATCCCCCCGACTGCCGGTGCAAAGGCCAAGGCAGTCGTCTCTGGCCTAGCCGCCCGGAACAACTTCGCCAAGTTCAGCTCAGGTGCCATGATTACCGTCCGTCCGCCACTCACCTGTCAGGAAGAAGAGGA